>CM060964.1:120725399-120875399 GCA_030765045.1 Tenodera sinensis | reverse complement strand
CCTTTCAGCTAACGTGGTGTGGGTGCTTCATACCATAGCACTCGTGATACTGCTGATGTTACTAGAAGGGTATTGGGTCGAACAACTGAGCCCCTCACTTCAAGCAGTTCGCATTAGGTTGGACTCATCGGGGCGGTAGTTCCCAAAACCTATGGAACATTGGCTACGTCAGGGTGTGATACCCAGATGGGATTGCGAGACACCCTATTGTCCGTACTACTGATCTGGGGAAGCCATGAAGAATACAAGTCAAATTGGTCGGCCCTCGGAAAAACGAGAAACCAGGATCCCCTGAATTCAAGTCTCACATATTACAGCAGAGCATCTCGTTCGGCAGTATTTTTGGGAGCTCAGCAGTTTGTAAATAGTTACACAAAAATACGCCCTCAGTTTGTGACGTTGACTCTTCTGCCTGGCGTACATACGTAGGGCGAGCAGATCCCCGTTGTTAGCCCAACAAGGCTAACGTTGCGCCAAGTATAATCAGTGAAGAAATGTCAACCAAGGTGGAAACGTTATATTAAGCGCTAATATGCCTCATCGACCTCAAAAGCATGCAATATCAGCACGTGAGTGAGTTTGAACAGGACAGAATGATCGGTCTCCGGGAAGCGGGTTTGTCATACCGTGACATTTCAGCTTGTACAAGGCATGCTGCTATGGCAGTGAGGCATGTGTGGAAGCATTGGATTGAAGAGGGCTGTACGCAGTGAAGATTGGGTACTGGACCACGCAATATGACCATTGCATGTGATGACCGCCATCTTATCCACATGGTCATAACGGACCGTACAGCTTTATCTAGAGTGTCAACTCGACGCTGGAGCACTACAGTAGGTGTGAATCTGCCTCCGTCGACAATTCGTTGCCATCAGCTGCCGATTGGACTGATAGTACACATACGATTATGTCGGCAATCCATAGTACAGGAACCACAAGCGCCTCCGTCTGCAACGTACACTGGCGAGCTGAGTGGCAATAATACATGCTTGTTTATAATTGTATTGTAGCTGGTCTTGCCTCCTTCCCGCTTAATGCACAACTGCTATGGTTTCACACACAGCATCTTAGGAGCTGACTTGTTTTATCGTGTAGTCGTACTCACAGGTTTATTACACACTCTACAGCTCGTAGTTTATACTCCGTTGTAGTTTTAAAAAACCTGTTCCCTTATGATCTGCCATGAACGTGGAGGACTTGGATGAGGCACATTATTATACATTGAGACAGTCAGGCAGCATTGAAGGTCCTTGAAGCGAATGAAGGCAAATCAAAACTAGTCTGGGAGTGCAAAAAGTCCCACATGAAGCTGACTGAACTTAACATTGTGTCACTGTTACGGGTACAGGGACACATGGGAATTCATGGCAAAGAAAGGGGAAATATTTGCTCAAAAAGGGATCAGCTACTCCATCAATAGGAACGGAATTTATTGTTGGATTATCCAGTAGATATGTTCATGGTGTTATCAGTGCGTGAACTGCTAAAAATATACGGACCACTGGCAGTCAATTGCAAAACACAGGTACTCAAATATAGCAATCCCTGATTTAATTGATGCAGAACACGCGAACTGCCTTTTATGAACATGGCTGGACGGATGGAAGTTAACAGAACGCGGCTATCGCAAGAGACTTTATACAAGATGGGGAAAGAGGCTGATCTAATTGCATGACATAGGTACAGAAGGGGAGATAAAACGACGAGTCTAGTGTGCGGTTGCGAGCCAATTTCAGGTCAAAGGATTATACACTTTAAACATGGATTTATGCAATGACATGAACTGAATAATCAGTGAGAAAGCTAACCCGCTTTATAAAGCACGTAGGCATTATGAAAGACTAGACAATAAACGGGTGCACAACGTAAAAATAACGGCCAGAAACCCTAGTGCTTCCATAACCTATATCCTGTAAACCCAACATGACATGTGCGATATGAACTTGAATTGCCTTGACAACAGTGGCGGCTCGTGGCTCGTAAATTTGGGAGGGTGGCATAATGTGATATTTTCTAAATTAGCACATGGTCATGACAGCTAATTCTGAATTTCAGTCGAAAATATGTGAAAAGAAAATGAATCATATAGGTAAATCGAAAAATTGCTATGCATGACCTTCCATCTGACCATCAATCAGATTTTGAATTTGTTCAATATTCAGCATTGGTCTGGGCGGCCCGAGCTACTTAAGTTCCAATCGAGACGCAAAACTCGTTACACCCGCACTAAGTACGCTACTTACACTGTCGATGGTTCACTAATTTATTACACAGTCCCCGTGAAGATTTTAAAGCGCTACTAAACCTGGGTTTGTTTAACTGTGGTTTAACCGTTACTACTTTCAGACGGTGTTGCCAACGCCGTGGGATTTGTCCCATATTGTGGGACATTTTGACAAATATTTTTCTGGAAGAGTCAAAGGGACTTTTCTGGGGAAAAAAAAAAAAAAAAAAAAAAAAAAAAAAAAAAAAAAAAAAAAACTGAGAATAATATGGGACATTTAATAATAAATTGCTGTCTATAACGTAGTGTAGTAATGGTTATGGTACGCACAACAGTAAAGATAAACATTTCACGGAAGTTAAATACACAACACACGCAAACTGTCATTTGTGCAACCAGCAGTCAGCACTCTCACTAAGGGCACAGTAGATTTGCTTACACAACAGTAATAGCCATGCGCTATTACCTATAGGTGAGATTCGAGTATGTGTTTGGGGAGTAATGTTTCCTTAAAAGGAAAGCTGTATTTACTGATTGGAGGAGAAAGCACTTCAATAACATGAGTCATGATTTTACATTATTTGTACCTAACCTAGTATTGCAAGGGCACTAGTAAATATTGTAGTTGTACGAGTGTACCCTGAACTCCACTACTAATTTATCGCTCTGCATGTTGGGGTGTTTTTCTTCTTTTTAATCTAGCAATCACATATTTTTCTTAACGTGGGATACTTCATACAGAAAAGGGACGTTCTGGGTACTCGTTTGTGGCTTTTGAGCTTCAGAGGTTGGCACCATTGATTTCAGAGCGAAATATATTATGGCGTAATACATATTCAGTGTGTCATGCTAGCAAAATTACCAACCTGAATTTAGTATTAATGTAGTTTCCTGGTATCGTCCCATCGCAAATGTGCAACTCTCTACCTTAAATGGTACAGATAGAGCTAATTTAGTTCAGAACTAAATCTCATTTACAATTAAATTAAATTACAAAATTCAGTTTAAGAGGAACGAGTATGTATGTATACGAATGGCAGCACTGTTAGCAGGCAGACAGTTCCGAGAAAAATTATCGCAGGCGCTTTCCCCATCCACCCGGGCGCCGCCCGAATTGTCATGCCACTCCACACCCCTCCACCTATAGTCAAGCCATCTCCGCACCTCCCCTCACCGCTGGCAGTATCTACAAAATGCGAAAATTCCCGGAAGGATGACCTACAGTCCGAAACTGTATCCGTAATGAAAGCATCGGTGCTCTTCCGCGTATTAGCGGTGTAAAAACATTTTCCATGAAACAAAATGGGTAAATAGAAACAGGAAGTTTACGAATGTATTTTGGCATGACGTCTGACGTCAAGGATATTTGAAGTAATGCTTTTGATGTAATGCTACCTTTTCTTCTTATTTTTATTTATTGGGAGGGCGTCGTCTTAGAGTCCTCCATTGCCAGCAGCCACTGCTTGACAATCCTCTCCCAAAATGGATTCTAGTTATTGTAACATTATTCGCTTTTCAATTACTTTATTTCCTTTAATTTTATATCCAACTATGGTCTCACTCAACACAACACAATTACCACTAATACACTCAAAAATTCTTTTATGGACATAAATTTTCACGAACTAGCATTTCCAATTCTAAAAGTTACTCTCTCTTCCTCTTTGGCAACGTGACGTCAGTCAAAGTGCATCATATGTATGGAATGCCTTCCACGAAAGCTCGGCGTATTAATTCCACAGTACATTTTTTTTTTGCAAATTTGAACAGCAAAAATGGCGAAACCATCACGTGTTAGGTATGTGACATAGAGCTTAGAGGACGTTTGAAACGTAATGTTAAACAGCACTGCAACTCAATGAAACTCAAGAAACAAGTTGCGTTATTGGAAAAATATAGTGCAGAAAATGTGCGCTCATCCACCTCTGCTCCAGACTACAAAAGCGAATTTTTTTGAGCATCTGTCCCATGCACTAATAAAGGCTGATATTCCTTTAAACAAAGTGCAACCCCTTATTTCATAGCCTTCATGAACAAGTAAACCAATAGAAATATGCCTTCGGAAACACAATTATGTAAAACACATTTACCAATGGCCTATGAAAAATGTCTACATAGTATGAGAGATGAGGTAGTAGATAAAAAGATTTGTATATCTATAGACGAAACTAAAGACGCCGCTAATAGGTCAGTCGGTAATGTTGTTGTAAGAACCCTCAGGCTTGACGGGCCGGGTAAAATATTTCTTTTAATGTCTGAAGAAATACAGAGAGTTAACCATTCTGCAATGACCAAACTGTTTAATTATTCATTTTCTTTGCTGTGGCCTACCAGTATTAAGAAAGAAAATGTTCTGCTACTTGTTACAGACGAGGCTTCCTGTATGAAGAAAGCTGCCTCAGCAATACAACAATCATTTCCAAAATTAATACATTTAACTTGTCTAGCGTATGGTCTCCACCGAGTTGCAAAAGAAATTAGATCCTCTTTTCCGGATGTTGATGCTTTTATGGCCAATATGAAGAAGATATTTTGCAAGGCACTCTGTAGAATCAAAACATTTAACGAGATGGCTTCTGGAATTTCCTTGCCTCCACAACCAAATGTAACTCGGTGGGGGACATGGCTACAGCTGCAGTACACTGTGCTCAACACTACGACAAAACCATATACCTACATGATAAACTTACTGGACGAGCAGAAAAATGTTGCAATACGTGCAGTGAAGAAAGTAATTACACAAGCCTTATTAGAAGATCTTTCATATATTCAGAGGAATTTCAGCAACATAGTAACAGCAATAGGATATTTACAGTCATCTGCATTAAAAATGCCCGAGACTATAAAATCAGTAGAACAAGTTTCAGAGACACTGGGTCAAATACCAGCGATCACTATTAGGGAAAGTGTGACAAATAAACTTAAAAGTGTTCTAGAGAAGAATGCTGGATACTCAGAAATGTGTAAAAGAAGAGATGCGTTGCTTCATCAGGAAAGCTCCAACTACTGTGATATTTCATGTTTTTGTACGTTCCTGTTAAGTCATGTGATGTAGAGCGTGGTTTCTCAAAATAAAAAAACTGTCTGCGAGCAAATCGGATACGATTTACTTTCAATGTATTTAGGAAATATATTCTTGTACATTGCAATAGCTGTGCTCACGATAACGTCTCTAGCTAAAATGTCTGTACATTAAAACGTTAATAAAACTGAAGTTTTTATTTCACGCTACAAATGGCTAAACATTCATTATTTGCTGCCTAGTAACGCCCCTTAATGCCGGTGTTTCTACATTTGAAGCAGGGTGTTGCCTTCCACTCTTATTTGTTTACAAGAGGAAAGATCACCGGCGCTTCCACTTCCGTTGTAGGTGCGCGGTTAACCTGATGGATTTGTTACTAAAAGCCAGAGCCCCGGTCATCACAGAAAGAAGGCTAAGTGTTTCGCGGTTCTAGTCCAAATGTTTGCGAATCTTGGAAGGCAACGCATGGGCGTGTAATATAATTAGCTATACACTGTGGGAGTTTAGTTGGGATTTGAAGAGCAATATTACGGGGTTCCCTTGTTAAGAGAGGAGCGTCTCCGCTATTTTAATTGTTTTCCATAAAGGAGGATTTTAAAGGGAAAAGAAAGCGAAAAAGCCCAAATATTTGGCTATTATTTAGTACCGCAAAGGTTTTCGGCCTAATGTTTCAGACAAGTCTTATTATTTACAACACTTCATTAGGATGAACATTTAGTTACATCAAGGTTTCGTTGTTATTATTATTATTATTATTATTATTATTATTATTATTATTATTATTATTATTATTATTATTATTATTATTATTATTATTATTATTATTATTATTATTATTATTATTATTATTATTATTATTATTATTATTATTATTATTATTATTATTATTATTATTATTATTATTATTATTATTATTATTATTATTATTATTATTAATTTAAAGAGTGCACTTAACAACAAAATTGAAATCAAAAGGAAAATAGTCCCCGACGACTAAGACTGGCGATTGCGTGTGGCAAAATTGTGCAAATAATACTCCGAGAGGTAGTCCGTAAATAGCGTGGAGTAATATAGCGTTGCATAACCGTTTATATATAAGAATGTAATATTGAGCATAAAAACCAAATGGAATATGAAAAACATGAGCTCCAAATTCTGAACATATCTGTATTTAAACGTTGAGTCTACCTACTCGTGCAGCATACCTTCTAGATTGCAAGAGGCTTTTATTTACGCCTGAGATACACTTTCTCTGCGTGATGACCATACACTATGTATCATTAGTTCTCTGTTTTGTTTTCATATTCACTAAAGATGTGCTCTCTAGGTTAGTTGAGTTAAACCTAGGGTTTCTGTTATTTGATTATATTTAGTGCATACTTACAGGCAGTAACCAAACAAGCACTCAAACATCTTCGAAGGGTATAACGGCTAAAATGTGACATCGAAATTATTGAGGGGTAAGGTTTACAAGTTTAGAAAGGAATGATGGGGGAGATAAATATTTGCAATTAATTATATTCGTTCGTTAATTTCAAAACATAATGTCCTAAACGTGAGTTAGTCATTAGCTAGGGCATTTTTGTCATTATACAAGTTCCTTAGTATAGCTCATATAATTAGGGTTCTAGTAATTTCAGTCGACCAGAAAACCATTAACTTAAAGGTCAAATTCCTGCAGTCAGTTGTTCAGGTACGTAGGATAGAATTCTTAAAACTCTAAAAAGGAAAAAGGATTCTCGTAATTCTAAGAAGTTACATAGTAATAGTCGCGTTTCAGATACTTTTTTGTAGTGTTTAACCCCCACTTTTACTACTACGGCACCGCAGGCGGTGACTCTTGGTGATACATGAAATGAAGAGGGAGCACCGGTGGAATGAGATGGCGGAGGAAACCGGAGAACCCGGAGGAAACCCGCCCAGGCGCGTTTCAGACACGAATTAGTGGTTTCAGGGTTGGGACTATGTGTAGGAACGTTGATAGGGGTCGACATTTAGGTAGGACTTTGTTAATAAAAGAACGTGTATTACTAAAAGTTGCGTCTTTTCCTTCGTGTTTTTAATCTTAGAGAAGTGTCGACTGTGATCGATTATTGGTATTTCTTCGCGCTCAAAGACTGCATTCCAGTTATGTGGATTTAGCAGTAACTTCAGCTTAACATTTGTGCAACACACACTTCCTATTAAACCGTAAAGTTTGGATAAGACAGAAGCTAGCAGATACTATCCAATAGTTACCATTTCACGTGATATGATTTTAACTCCAGCAGTCGGCAACTCACTTCAAATAGATCATTATTAGCCTCCATTAAATTTGTCTTCAATGTAATTGGGGTGTTGTTTATCCTCATACCCGCCCACGCATACCCTGACAAAAAGATCGCATAGTTTAACACTGTAGCAGCTGGCAGCAGATTGGTCGGAGAACGAGATTGAAGTCGGTGGTGAGGCATATAGCATCGGCACCACCAAATGTGATACTTAAACCCCGGAGTTAAGCAACAAAAACATTACAACAGGTTGGTAAATTTGCCTGTCTGTCTGTCTGTCCTGTGGCACCACGGCTCTTTGAGTGTAGCCCTACTGACAGGCCGCTGGATCCCCCACCTTTGCCCACTACGGGCGTCATAAGTGGGGTCCAGTGGTGGATAGTAGGACGTGGTGAGCGTCCCAAGTCCTCCCGGGAGGTATACGCGAGTCTTGTAATAGGAGTTGATCACACAGAGGAACCAGGATGGGTAAGTACCCCGAAGCCTGGTGTGAGAGCGAGGATAACAAATGATGGCGAAAGATGATAGGAAAGGTGATGATGGAGCAACTGATGAAATGATGGCGAGAGAAACTGGAGAAAACCTGCTCCTATTCCGGTGTGTCCACCACACATGCCACATGCGGATCCCTGGGATCGAACCAGTGTCGCTTTGGTGAGAGTCAAGCGGTCTAACCACTCGGCCACGACGCGGCCCACAGGTTAGTAGCGGAGTTATACACTACCTGTATCTCGCAAACATACAGGAGGGGGTTTAGTAGTTTGCATTCGCACACGTGATACATAAAACCAAGATCACGGCAGCCTAGTAAGCCTAGTGTGGGGCAGTGAACTGGTGCTCTCTGAGCCAGCCCGCTCAGGGCCTTGCACTGATAACTGTACGTGTGTTTAGCAAGTGGAAAACATGAGGACTGCTGAAGCTATGAAGAGATAATTGATTCTAACTATATTATATTATCTGTGTGCATATCCTTTGTTACAAGGAACAGCAATATATAATATATACCAGGTGAGTCAGCTGTCCCTTATTCTCGAGTTTTATGCAATCCGCATTTTATACTCCAATATGAAAACATCGACCCCATTACTAGGTTCTACCCGCGTATTTAACATGGATGATTCACACTCGATGAAATTAGTGTTAATATAGATGTTATCACATCGCATTTTAATATATTCGTAATTAGACAGCTGACGTTTGCACGTCTGCAAATGTTCACTGGAACCAGCGAGCATTACATCTTAAACGGAATGTTTGCCTCACACGTTACTAGGTAGCTCAGTTGGAACGATCGTCCGATATGACACAATGTTGGAGGACGTTAATTTAAAAAAAAAAAAAAAAAAAAAAAAAAAAAAAAAAAAAAAAAAAAAAAAAAAAAAAAAAAAAAAAATCAGTTGGAACGAGCGCA
Source organism: Tenodera sinensis (assembly GCA_030765045.1). NCBI lineage: Eukaryota > Metazoa > Arthropoda > Insecta > Mantodea > Mantidae > Tenodera > Tenodera sinensis. Next base: position 120,866,472 of record CM060964.1, on the reverse strand, counting down.
ACACTCCGAAGTAATCCGTCTGCTGTGAAGGTGGTTCAAATCCCTTCCATGTACTAATTTTTTTACCGTACAATCCTCACAATTTACAACTTATTACTCTAAAAACGGTTATTATATTCATTTTCATTGCTTGATTTATGTTTAATGGCATTGTTTCATTTTCTTTATTCGTGAACTACAATTAGGTAGCTGTTTAAGCATACCTATAGGTAGGTGCAATTAAAATAAGGATCATTTATACACAGGGTTGAACAGATCTACAAGCCAGTGTAATACGCTGAGGAAGGGTTTCTGGATTGTCCAGCTCCTCTGCATAAATACGTTCTTTTAAATAACCCCAGAGAAAGAAGTCAAGGGGTGTCAGATCAGGTGATCTGGCAGGCCAGGGGACTGGTCCTTGTCTTCCTATCCAATAACCAGGATGTGCAGCATTCAAATGATTGCAGACGATCCTCTACCGATACGGAGGAGTGCCAACGTGTTGAAATCACATCGTCATTCGCTGCTGCAGTGGCAGATTCCCTAATAATAAGGGTTGAGCTACAGAGGAATTCCAGGTAGCGTGCTCCTGTTACATTCCCCTCAAAGAATAATGGTTCAACAAGGTGGTCTCCCAATATTCCACAACAGACATTTACACCCCACTGCTCTTAGAATGCTGCCTCCCTTACCCAATGAGGATTATCAACACTCCAATAGAGCATATAGATTTCCAGTTCCATTGTTGTGGAATCTTGATTCGTCAGAAAACAATATCCTGGATGCGAATCCCACATCACTTGCTACTCGCTCCAGCAACCATTCACAAAAGATCACTCGAGCTTCGAAATCTCTCCCGTGAAGTGCTGGGTGTAGGTGCAAACCATAAGAATGGAACTTATTAGTGTTCAATATTTGCACTACAGAAGACTGGCTGATGTTCACCTCCTGAGCAGCTACCCGTGTACTAGTATGCGGATTGTTCTGGGTGGCATTCAAAACTGCTTCTGCATTAACACCCGATGTTGCTGGTGCGTGTCTATGAGGAGACATTCGTGCAAGTGATGCTGTTACACGCAGACGCCTTTCAACATTCCGGAAGCTGTTTGCTGTTGGTTGTCGCCTATTCGGATATCTCTCCCGAGATATTTTCTCCGGTGTGTTTGTTTTTACTTCTACGTAGATCAAAAGCATATCTACGTACTTGTCTGTCGAATACATAATGAAAGACTGGCACAAAATATTGTGCGACAGCATACGTGTGCAGGACGCAGGGGTCGGCATTCACAACACAATACATCATGCCAGTCCAATGACGCAGAAGTCATTGCACCTGTTCAATTACAAAATGCAGACAAACAAAAACGATTTAAATTATAATGTCCTAAACGCTCAGGCACTTTATAATTAGATTATTGTGAATTCGGTTTCCAAGTTTTGATGAACATAAAAAAATATTTACACTACTGAGGCTCGAACTTACGACACTGGTGTTTAGCGCAGAGGACCCCCGGCACAATCCTATTCAGCTATTTCGAGAACTAACTAAAAGCGCCTACCGCGTTCAATAGTAGGACTTGCGTGCCTGGCATTGCCACCTCGCGAGTTTTCGGGCCCGATTTAGCCTTTTAAGACAGATTTAATTATTTTCTGGGCATTTTAATATTATTACTTAAATGGCAAAAGATGTTATGCATATTAATTGAGATGCACGAGGCGTAGTTCACGCAAAAATGTAAATAAGCTGTTATTTAATATGTCCGTTTTGACTGTACGGGTCTATGATGGATGAGGCGTGTCTAAATTTTTCCTAATTTTTGGCAGCCAATTCCTGCTCTAAGTACAAGAATCCACCATTTTCTTATTAGCTGACGTCGTTAGTGTACTCATATGATAGGTCCATTTTTTCAGTTTTCAGAATAATAGTTTGTAAATTGTGAGGATTGCACGGTAAAAAAAAAAAAAATTAGTACACGCAGGTGATTCGAACCACCTTCACAACAGACAGATTCCTTCGGAGTCTTGCGCCCGTTCCAACTGAGCTACCTAGTAACGTGTAAGCTGAACATTCCGTTTAAGATGTAATATTCGCTGGTTCCAGTGAACATTTGCAGAAGTGCAAACGTCAGCTGTCTAATTACGAATATATTACAAGGCGATGTGATAACATCTATATTAATACTAATTTCATCAAGTGTTTAACCTCCATGTTAAATACGCGGGTAGAACCTAGTAATGGGGTCGATGTTTCCATGTTGGGGTATAAAATGCGGATTGCATAAAACTCGAGAATAAGGGGCAGCTGACTCACCTGGTATATAAAGTTTCAAATTAAAACCATCTTCTATTCATCTTCAAACGTATGTATTGGCAAAAGCTTACCTTCACATCGAATTACGTGATTGGGGCAAATTTAAGGTAAGATGACGTGCTACTGTTTCCTTTATGTGAGTTAATATTTTCTCTAGAACTTTCTAGTTCATCTAGACTGTTACAACGAGTAGAATAACGTATATTTTTTCAAGAAACAACTTGAAATAACCACTTTCAGGTTTCCAAAAGTGGATGTATGCGTCTAAGATCATGTTGCGCAGATCAGGACAAAAGGTATTGTGTCTATCTGAATTCAAGTTAGATGCTGAAGGAATATTTCCCTTCCTTTTTCTCTGTTTACATAATGCAACGTGTCTTTTTCTGTTTCGTAGTTGTGGAATTCTGGTCTGTACCCATAGTTATGTTAGCCACCCCTTTTGTTTATTGTACACAATTTACAATTATATTCCGGCCATCAGAGGAAAGATACTCACTGCCCTACCTACCAACGGTGCATCTGTTATGACTAGGAATAGTATTTGTATATAAATAAATGTTTTTTTCTTTAAAATGTACGTACCAGAAATAAAGTTGAATATTCCGATCTTCCGAACTATATTATCAAAATTTTATTTCACATGGAAATACACATTTTGTAAAAAATGTATGTGAATACATCTTTTTTCTCATTAGTAATTTTCAGGGTGGCGCCGTGTTCGAGCGGTCACACCCTTGGTCTACCACCTAGGCACCCCGGTTTTGATCCCAGGGACTCGCATGTGGTATTCGTGGTAGACGAAGCGGCGTCTAGGCGGGTTTTCTCCGGGTTGTACGGTGTCCCCCGCCATTCATTCAAAAAATTGCTCCAACACCATTCCATTCATGTATTTCGCCTTCATTTCATACCATCCTCTTCCTCACTCTCATACCTGCAATAATAAACGGGTGATATTGTTTGGACATCAACATGCAACATAACACCTATGTTTGATTTCCAGGTTCCGTTATAGAACTTTGGAAGTGTAGATATTTGAATAAACACAAATATTATTTCCTGAGAGAGGCAATCTACCTGGATATGACATCACGCTAATAATGCAATACTCATTGTAATGCAATAAAACCGCGGTTCACATACGTATCATACAGTAGAGATCAATATGCTAAATGCTGTTGGAATGGAACGAAATGTAATGGAAACGGAATTTTTGTATTTATGATTTAGTAACATGATGTAAATATCTAAAGTTTCGTTAAAAGTTGAAGGATTAGTTGCAAAAACTGGACATGTCAATGAACATAATAAGTTTCTACAATAGTTGCCGATGTCTGTTGAAATTAGCACGCGAGAGATCTGTCGTTTCTGCAAAAAGCGGTTTATAGAGGGTGGAAGAGAAGCCATTACATTCCTTCTAATATGTGCTTCATTGAAGCATTACAAACAAAAAATTCGAATGGTATTTTGTTTTTTGATCAGTCGATTTCGAAAAAATAAATGTTTTTTTATCCAAATTGTAGGCGTGATTCCATAAGAATGTAGGAAGTTAACAGTTTGTTACTTGTAAGATGCGCAGAGTAACTTATTTCTGGCATAGCTTTGGTAACAATTATGAGAATCACGAAGGGTTTCGAAATAATCACTTAAAAGACGTGAAGGAATACTGCGAGAAGCTATTTGAGTCGTGAAGTATGTCGACAACGTTGCGTTGAGGTTGGCCAGGGAATTGACCTGATATGTGCATGTAAACAGATCGGGCACTTTCCCTTTTCGTGTAATGTTTTGGGAGCTAAAGCTTCTGATTGGGCTAAACTCTCACAGGAAACACAGAAGGACAAGGCACGGTATGTGTTTATCTTCTCAAGACGCACTGTTAGGAAGTTGTTTATGTACTGAACTGGGGAAAGTGCCACCCACACAATCTGCAGTGTTGCCAACTTGTTTTCGACAAAACTAAAGTATCTCCGTAGGAAATGGTCAAAGACAAAAACGTAAGATCCAAATAACGAGATCTACCACTGGTATAAATTAATGCAATGACTTCCCTTGCACCCGGTATATTCTAACAAAAAACGGACAAGTTTAAGTTAAAAAAAATATCATGTAGATGGGGTTGTTGTTATCTTTTGTTCAGTGCAACACATGTATGAATGGAGATAGGCATATCCATGTATTGTGTAAAACATGACTGGGCGCCAAAATGAAACCCGATCTTGTGTGCAATGACCAAAGAAGAGGAAGAATAAGGAAAAGACGGGAGAAACAATAAGAGTTGCCAAAGTTAAAGGTGACGAATACGTGAATCATATTGAGAAACTGATTCCGAGACGTGTTGCTGGCGATGACAATCCTTTAAAGCGTTTTAAACATTATGACACTGTTATCTATTTATGAAGTTATTTAAGGAAACGAAAACTACCGCTCGTTGACCTCTCTAGCTCACATAGTCCATTATTTTCTCTTAGAAGTGTACCAGATTTCCCTGTTTTGAGAGAGTGAATGAGCTTGACAGAGGGAAAATACTACATGAGATTAACTTGATGGACAGCAAGAATGAACATGATTCAAAGGTATGTAGCTTCGTTACAATGAACAAACGCAATGGAAGCGGCCATCAGCTCCAGGTACAGAGGTGAGGAAGGACGATATAGTAGCTCAGTCATACAAACTTCTTATAGCAGGTAAGGAAGAAGGTTCTAATTTCTCAAAAGGTTTTCATAAGCACTCATGGAATTGGAAAACACAGGCTCAGTAGGCTACAGCTAAGCTTGGTAAGGACTGGTCAGTCTCCAAGAGTCAAACGTGGCCCATATGCTAATCGCTCATCCAAACTTACAGTTGAAATAACCAAGCATGCAGAACATCATATAAACTAATCTCAAGCTAGAAAGTCACATTATTCTTTACAGGATAATCCAGATAGAAAAGGTCCAACCAAAAATTTGAGTAGTTCCATCATGAACGAGTTAATTACCAAAGAGAATCACATAAATATACCTCATAAAACACATTGGACAGTATTTTAGATATTTTATATTACTTTTGGGGATCCACGGACAGGTAACTGCCCTTTTTGTGATACTATGGAAAAAAGCTAAAACCAGTGCAAATGCAGATTAAAAATGGAGAAAAACTTGTATCTCTAAGGAAACAGATGCTTTCCGACCTCAGAAATGAAATGAAATGATTTTGTTGTTTAACGAAGCTGTCAATTGCCGGGATCACATCAGCGTCACCGGTGTGTCGGAATTTTGTCCTGCAGGAGTTCTTTTACATGCCAGTAAATCTACTGACATGAAGCTGTCGTTTATGAGCACAATGTTTTCCAACCTCAGAAACAGATATCCCTACACATGGGAGTAAACCGCGGAAACATACTCTGTCATTTGATTTCATGCAGAATTTACAGCTACCATATATATAAACAAACTTTCTACTTTATATAAGATTACGTTGGTACAATGCATATTTGGCATTCGTAATATAAGAGATGAGTGTCACAATATACCATTACCGTGAACGTAAAAGGAAAAAAGGATTTATCGAAGTGTATTCTATGCTTCGCGACTACCTAGACAATATTCTACATGATAAAAGGTCTGATGAACTTGTTCTGATCTTTGACAGCTGTCCTGGTCAGAATGAAAATAAAACAATGGTGCACTTCATGTACTGCTTAGTCTGCATCCTCAAAATATTTAAAAACGCGACATATTCGTTTCCCGTAAAAAGCATAGCTATCTTCCCAACGACCAGGATTTTGCTCTCGTCATAAAAAGAGAGTCACTATTGTTTTGATGTTTCTGAAGCGTGAGATGATGTCATCATCAGATCCTGAAAGCATCCTACTCCTTTTGTTCTAGGTATTATGAAGTGTGATGTGTTCAAGGATATAAAAAGTCACTGGAACCCTTCCCCCCTTTTTGAAGAACACCAAAACGGTCTCTCAAAGCGAAGTAGTTAACAATTATATTATACAAATGACAGAGGAAGATAGTAAATTGAAACTAAAAAGGAAACACTTGTTTCGGACCCTAGAGCATTCATATTATTAGGTTAAACAAACCAATGGAACTTAATTTGCTTTATCACGACTACCCAAGGATTCAATCTGCAAAGAAGACCACCTCATACCCTTGCCATATTTGAGTATGTAATCAAGCCGATCATTCTATCAACATATATTTGACAGAAATCTAGGATCTGAAGAAGCAAGTTACCAAATGAGGGAGATGGTGAGTTGGATGATGATGACAGCAACGGTGGGTGTGATGAGTGATAACCTATACTAAAGCGTATTATTGTGTAAGAGAAAATGAGAAATACTATAAAGACATTAATTCAGTATACCATTCAGGCATGGTCACTAAAATTTTCTGCAAACAACTATATGACAGTAAATATAAATTAAATGTCAACATTTACAGAAGAAATAAAAGGATGAAGAGGAAATACCGCCCATTCTAAAAAGGGAAGTTGAAGACAAATCTAAAGAGTAACAAAACCTCTGGTGATGACGGTATTATTAATGAATCTGGAAATGGGGAAAACAGAAGCTGATTTCAACCATAACAACGCTGTTTAATAAAATTTTTAGCACAGAAGAGATACCCCAACAATGGCAAACAAGTACGGTAATTTTCACTCACAAAAAAAAAAAAAAGAAGAAGAAGAAGGAAATTGAGAAGATTTAAATAACTACAGGATTCTATATAATTTGTATAAAATATTTATGAAGATACTTACAGATAGACCTACTGGTGTGATGGATGAGAACCAACCGCCAGAACAAGCAGGTTTTCGCACGCAATACAGCACAATAGATCATCTTCAAGCAATCAATCAAGTCATTGAGAAAACATAGGAACTTAATCTCAACATGTATATAGCATTCATAGACTACACGAAGGCGTTCGACACAGTCGAACATGACAGTGTGATGAAATCCTTAAAGGAAGTTAATGTACACCCAAAATACATAAGACTATTTGGGGAGCTATATGCAAACAATAACTCCAAAGTGATAACAGAAAATAAGATCTTCAGAACCAAGAAAGGTGTTAGGCAAGGGGACCCGATATCCCCTAAGCTGTTTACTTGCGTCCTCGTAATTGTATTCAAGAGACTAATTTGGACTAGGAAAGATGGACCACATCATATTATTTGCCAAATCGGAAAGAGAACTACAAGATGTGACATGAGAGTTGAATGCAAGGAGCAAAGAAGCAGGGCTGCAGATGAACCCGACAAAAACCAGAGTCATGATCAATTCAAGAGAGATACCAATTCTAATTGAGGGTACGCCGATCAGTATTGCAGTGCATACATCTACTGAGACAAATAATTAGCATAGTAGAGAAAAGGGAAAATGAGCTCCAAAGAAGAATAAGATTTGCTGGGGAAAATTTTGGACTTTAAAATTTATTCTAATGGAAAACAAGATTAGCCTTGCAACAAAATTTGAAACTTTGCGAACTTGCGTCATCCCAGTGCTCGTCTATGGCAGTCAGACTTGGACATTTACAAGAAAACAGATTGAAATGATTCAGGTCTACCAGCGGAAAACGTAAAGAAAGATATTGGAGATCAAACTCAGGGACAAATTACGAAATGAGGAGCTAAGAAGAAAGAGTGGAATGGAGGATGCGGCCACTAGAGCAAGAACCCTTTAATGGTGATGGCGAGGACACGTGGCCAGGATGTCTAAAAGAAGATGAGCATATGCCACAACGACCTGGGATCCCAGGCTTGGAAAAAGAGGTAGAGGATGTCCATGGTGGAGGTGGTCTCAAGAAGATAGTGAAGTGAGTGAAATGTTTGGAGATCATTGGAGGAGGGTAGCACGAGACAGAATGAGATGGAAACAAACTATGTAACTATGTAAGCAAATAGAATTTAACCTACAGGAAAATGAACTTACAGGAACTAGCTCTGCCTGTAAATACCATTGAGCTAGCCCTACCTAGGTAGGAGGCCCTTGCCCCAAGGGATATTACGGGCTATCTTTATCTTTATATTTATTCAGACATACGTGTTTGTATGCTTTTGTAATTATGAAAATAGAAATCATACATTTTGAAATAATTTAAATCATATCAAGCTTGTATCGTACATGCAGCAACTTTCTACATAAAGTGGATATGTTCAAAAGTTTATATAATTTTCCAACAAATCTTTGAGAGCAGAATATGAATCTTTTTGACAAAGTTGGATCATATAAAAGCTACACACATAACAGGAATCTGTGAAATGAAATTTTGTTACTTTAAAATTAATTTTTTAACGTGTAGGTCCACTAATATTTCCCTATCATATCTACACTACTTCCTTAAAACAAATTTATCCATTACTTCTTAAAAAGAGTACACAGACACAGTGTAAATTTGACAATAATTAGTGAACCATGCAGACCAGATCAGAATTGAACTCCACTAGCTGGGATTAAAGCGGCATATCGTTTGTTTCTGTGGCAGACTGTTGTTGCAATTTTGCGAATGCTGTTTTAAAGTTCGTCGCATTCTTCGACCTAGAATAGCAAAATGCGACAAAAGAGACTTACTTAAACCTTGCTTGAAAGCCCTGGGGCCTGTAAGTCCTCCATACGAGAGAGTAAATTGGAAAAGAAGATGTAGTTACGCGCGAGGGATGGTTGTACTTAATTTCTGAAAAATCAGCATTTTCGACTTGTCCTGTTTTTGCTATTAACCTTTCAGTTGGTACCTCTACGAATACTTATGAGACGAGGGATCTACGGGAGAGCCCAAGCTCCCCCTCCCCCCTTAAACCAGGGAAGGCGGCATCCGCGTAGCACTCCGTCCGTGGGGCTTTCCATTAGGCCAATACCTTGTTTCCTATAAAGTCTCCCCCTCCCTGCTGTTACACAAGGCCCTGTAGGTCAGTACCCGAGAACATTGAGAACTCAATCTCCCATGAGTATTGGGAACCATTACCCGACCGAGACCAACCCAATCCGAACTCTACGAGTACTGCCCTAGAGCAGATGACACTTATTTAATCAGCCGGACAGTGCTGACAATAACATTTTATACATCCATTATATATATTCTTTCATTAAGAGTATATTGAGAGGACCCCCTATTGTTTTCATGTCATTAGCAGCGGAAGAAGGGTGAGGGGCAGGTTTACAACTTTTTGGGATGTGGTCGTTACGGGATGGGTTTTTATATATAGGGGGGAGTTGCCTATAGTATACTGGTTCCTAATTTGTACCACGTTTATAAAATCGGTATTTCTTGCAACATCTGACATGTAGTGATGATATTGTCAACTACACACAATTTTATTAGGCACCATTATTTCAGTTCTGAGCATTCTGTGACGAGAAACGGTTCGTTAGTAGGAAAACAATTTTGTGCAGTTGTAGCGTAATTTTTTGTGTGGAGAATAAACGTATTTTTGAAGACAAAAAGTGTTTCCCGATGAAATTTAATTGGAATTGCAACAACGTATTTTGAACTTAGAAAATACAACAAGGATCTGTGAATTGTGTAATGAAGACAGAATAGGAGAAATGATCAGCTGCATGAAGTGTGGAATTTCAACACATGCAAAGTGTGCGGGGGTTAAGAAAATTATGAAAAAGTTCTTTGCAATGCCTGTAAATAGTGACAATCTCTAGTAACACCTCTTAATTGAGTTAAAATAAATACAGGAGTTTTATATTTCATCACTGTGCTAAAATGTAAAAGTGAAAAGTGCGGTCCACTTAAGTAACCCATAGGTACAAATTAGAAATCAGTGTCCTAATTTGTACCACTTGCAGACTTTCAGAAATATAACTGTTTAGGTCCTTAAAGGTTTTGCTTTTGAACTTTTTGATATCAAAACCTGAAGATAACATTAATTTCATCATCTTAATATTGTTAGATATGTTTTATAAAGGACTAATTGGGTTGCAATAAACAAAGTGTATAAAGTGGTACAATTTGGGCAATTTTCCCCATCACACACACACACACACACACACACACACACACACACACACACACACACACACACACACACACACACACACACACATACACACATACATACACACACACAGACACACACACACACACACACACACACACACACACACACACACACACAGAGACACACACACTCTCCCTCTCTCTCGCATACAGTTTAATGTAAGAACAGCGTATCCATGGTATGTCAATGCTAAATTATATTATGCGAAGCGTAATAACTGGTGTTATAATAACCGTATTAATTTAACGGAAGGTGACATAAAATTCACAATGCCATAACACAAACCTTGGAAATGTAGTATCTGTTTTTGAAAAGGGAGAAGTAGTTCGCATGTTGAAAGAGGAGGAATAAATGCTTGAATTAATTAAAGCATTAACTTCAGAGTTAAAAGAACTTCAAAAATATACCTACGGTAACTTATGAAAATAGTTGATTTGAAAAGGGAGAGTAAATTAAAAAAATTAGCAAGCATTGAGTTACTAACAAGAATAGCGTATGATGAACAGCATTCAATAATAAACATTAGTGAAATCTATGGAGTACCCTTCAAACCACGTAGGAATGCGGCTATTGTGATTGTAGAAATTCATCACATAATAGGTGGAAATCAAAGATGGGGATTTTGATGCGTGTCATAGCTTACAAACTTCTTTTGAGGCACAGACTCCTCCATTTGTAAAAAAAAAAAAAAAAAGTTAAAAAAGTTTCACTTCTATTGATTTCGACTAAGCTTCTAGTAGTCACTTGTAATGTAAATTAGAGCTTTTGTTTCTGAAGAAAAAAAATTATTTGCTAAAGCAAGAGAAGTAAGAGCATCAAGAAAAATTAAAAACCTGTGGAGTCGCATTGGTAAAATATTGATGAGAACAGCTGATCAACGTGCGGTGATTTACCTAAATAAGGTGGACTTTGATGAAGTTAAATAACATGTTTTAGGTTACTTTATCTAATTATCGACTTATTATTTACTATCAAACTATAAGGTGTGCTAAGTAGAAGGCAAATGTTTTACATCAATGTGTAATCAAATAACGATGATGTTATTTGTTTAATGAAAGCATGAATAATGATGGTATATTTAATTCAGAAATGTTATATAAATACGTTGTATTAATACCTATAAAAATTGAGAACTAATCCAATGTGTGATTAACGTGGTGGAGTATTGATAGCAAAAGAAAACTACATTCTTAAAGATTGTCATTTCTAGTGTGTTACATAGAACAATTATTGTTAACTCCGCGCGACAGCCCACCAAGGGCCAAGGCCTACCGCCCAGCAGCTGCGTCCCCCACCTCTGCCCACTACAGGCGTCATTGGTGAGGTGCAGTACTGGAGGGTGGGACGTGGTCAGTGCCCCGAGCCCTCCCGGCCAGTTATGCGGTCTTCTCGACCTAGGGCCGCTACTTCTCCATCAAGTAGCTCCTCAATTGATCCCCCTGGGACCTAACGAGGCTGAGTGCACCCCGTGCCAGACCTCCCAGAGGGGATAAAATCCCCATGCTGGTACCGGGGATCGAACCCGGGTCCTCCGCGCCACAGGCAAGTGCGCTGCCAGCTGCGCTACGGAGGCGGCCTACATAGAACAATTATGGATTAAATTTATTTATAGTAGTATAAACTTTTTTAAATACAAGGAGTACCTGTCCAAATAGTGGCACAAGTTGTTGGTAAAGAGTGGATTTTTATGTGTTAAAAAGGTTAAAATGTTTATTTTTATGCATATTTATATAATATATCCAACAACTAATAATCGTACATTTTTGGCGAAAGAAAGTTAACTAAATGGCTACCTTAAAATCGATCAATTGTAGAATAGTCAAAATTTACCTTTGAATTCGCGGCTGAAGAGCACGCATATACCTATATCCATGCGTGGACTAGTCTGTGGTGTCATTTTATAACCGTCTAATTTTCACAATTTAATGTGCCTTAATTACTTTTATTTCGTTGCTTGATTATTGAATACTAAGCACACACAACATCTAATGATTTTCAAAACATCCATTGCCACTCTACAGGCTGCGACAGACCGTTCCACATTCCTATCTACATAAATGTTCAACAATAGAAAAATTTCATTAAGCAAAAGAAGACGATGATTCTAACTCAAACGTGCTGCCATTGTCATCTTTAGCATTGTTTGGAAATTAGCAGAAACCGGTAACGAGAGCTTCAAATGACGAGTTTTAATTTGATACACGTACAACTACCAAAGCAGATTCTATTTAAATAAAAGTAAAATCAATAATGAAATATCTGATGTATTAATTTCAAAGTACTTCCTATATCCTCTATCGCGTATTGGTGGGCAGATATACAAATTATTCTTACGAGAGCTTATTTCCCTATCTATTTTATTTCAATCAAGATAAACCTTTTCAGAAATGGTTGCATTTCGCATTCACTTAAGAAGACAAATGGAATAGCGATGGTCAAGTGTTTCAGAACTTCAGAACTTCCACACTCTTTCCATGCAACTGCGGGAAACAACTGAATGTCGACAGGAGCTTGAAAGAATAACTAAGTATTGAACAATTCGAACCATTACTAACCGATATCTTGGGAATATTTGATACTACAAAAATGCATTTGTGTGTTTTTAAAGAGATCTATATTTTTTTTGCAGTATGTTTTCGTCTATCGCTTTACATTTGCCAGTTATACGAATACAAGACAACGTAAAATTTCTCCTGAATGAAGAGGACTTCAGAGGCTATTCCCAGAAAATTCAATATATACATTTTATTTTTCATACAAACATCTTTAATTTATGGTATTTCGATCAAAGTTATTAAAGCAATTTTTTCAGAAGTAAAACATTTTAATAAATGTTCCACGTAAGTGATAGTTTGTTGTTGGGGGTTATTTTTGAAAACTTTGCCTCTCATTTTTGGAAAATGCGAATTAAAATGCTAAGTTTGATTTTTAGCGGACTTTTCTTTTTCTAATTATGGTGCTAATAGACAGACAGACAGACAGACACACACACACACACACACACACACACACACACACACACACACACACACACATGTGCACAAACCGACGTTTTTCAAGAAATTGTTTTTTTTTTTTTTTTTTTTTTCAGGAATCTCAAAAAAATGCGTTTCCAGTGAAATACCAATATTGAATGCAATGCCCTCTCTACTTACTACTATGTACATGGTAGAGACAGTTAAACTACGCAACGAATGATAATTGTCATAAGGGATGCGACACATCAATCAAATCATCCGTAAACTCGCTATTGCTATTTAAATATCATGGAGGCCTAGATTTATCTCTACACAAATTCTTGGTGGCTCTAAAGGAAGTAACACCTCTTGGGAGTAAGAAAAAAACTCAGTTTCATGAGGTAGATCAAGTGTTGTTATTACAAACAGAATTGCAATTTTAACCAAGATATTTTAGTGGTGTTACATTTTTGAATGCTAGTATATTTGAATACAAATGCTCACAAATGGAATACACAATGAAACGAGGAAGCGCGACATGTAGGTCAATACCAGGACTGTTCATTATTCTCTATGTAAAATACATTACACATGACAATTACTCTGTTCTACCTGTGGCCAGGCTTCTGTAACCATGTTCTCTTTGTCTGCACAACAGACTGCTGCGCTGTCTCCATTTGCACACAATAACAATAGTACACCGTTTGTTTCGCTCCGCAATACAAGTCTGTGGTTTTCTTTACCGATAACTCCAACAAACATCATCGTTTCGTCTTTCTATTACTCTTGTTATCTTCTCTCTAAATCCTTGAATGACTGTAACGATAACACTGCTCTGCATTTTTGACGTGTATATATGACGTTTTCGTGTTGAATGCTAATTCACTCTAATTTGTGGGTGCTGATTCCAAATATGCCATCAGCGTTGTTCTTTCAGATTTAAAAAAATGAACAAAATTATAATACTCCATCCGGGATCGGCCTAAGTAGATATCGCTTTGTGCGTTAAAAGAGTTGCAGAATGCCACGGCGCAATTCTAGTCATAGAGACGGCAGTGGCGTGTTCTGACTATCAGCGAAGACGTGAGATGAGAGGCAGTTGAACTAGCGTGTGTAGTCCGTGATAATAGACAGTAAGTGTATAAACAACTGTAAAGGACTCACTTTACTTACAGGATCTTCATTTTCCAGTGAATAAATTCACTCCTGTATATGCTGCTATTGACCGCCTCCGTAGCGCAGTTGGTAGCGCGCTTGCCTCCTGTGCGGAGGACCTGGGTTCGATCCTCGGTATCAGCATGGGGGGGTCTAGTACGCGGTGTACTCAGCCTCGTTAGGTCCCTGAGGGGCCAATTGAGGAGCTACTTGATGGAGAAGTAGTGACTCCAAGTCGAGAAGGTCACATAACTGGCCAGGAGGGTTCGGGACGCTGACCACGCACCACCCTCCAGTACTGCACCCCACCAATGGCGCCTGTAGCAGGCAGAAGTGAGGGACGCAGCAGCTGGGCGGCAAGCCTTTGCCCTTCATGGGCTGTTGCGCTGGGGTTTAGTTTATATGGTGCTGTTGTTTAACATTACGGGTTACAGACGGTAAATGCAAGCATGACGGCACGTGATGTTTCATTGGCATTTGATCCCTTCTTATAAATGATATTGTTGTATTTTGTTATTTATTCTTTGTATTTTTATTTCTAGTTATTAATAATAATAATAATAATAGTAATAATAATAATAGTAATAGTAATAATAATAATAATAATAATAATAATAATAATAATAATAATAATAATAATAATAATAATAATAATAATAATAATAATAATAATAATAATAATAATAATAATAATAATAATAATAATAATAATAATAATAATAATAATAATAATAATAATAATAATAATAATAATGAATAATACTAAAGTACTATAACATTAATAAAAAACCAATAAATTCCAATGAAACATGTACCTTCATTCTTGTACTTTGGAATCTGTAATCCGTAATGTTAGACAATAGGACCTTATACAGGAGCAAGTTAATTAACTGGAAAATAAAGATCCTGTAAGTAAACTGAGTCCTTTTTGGTTGTTTATGCTGTTATTGTCTACTATCACAGACTACACGCTAGTTCAACTGTCTCTCATCTCACGTCTTTGCTGAGAGGCAGAACAAGCCACTGCCGTCTCTATGACTAGAATTGCGCCGTGGCATTCTGCAACTCTTTTAACGCACGAAGGGGTATGTGTATAGTATGCTTCCCCTTAGTTTCAAGTTTTATCCAATACGCATTTTATACTCTAACATGAAATCATCGGTACCTATATGAGGTTCTGCCCAAGTATTTACCATGGATGTCTTTGGTTACACACTCGAGTGAGTGAGTGAGTGATTAGGGTTTAAGGGCCCGTCGACAGCTAGGTCATTAGAGCCCCTACACACTCGATGAAATTAGTAGGTACTAATATACATATTAGACCGTCGCCTTTAAATGTACTCGTAATTAGACAGCTGACATTTGCATCTCTGCAAATAGTCATTGGGACCAGCGAATACTACTTGTTGAACGGAAAGATTACCTCTAGGTAGCTCAGTTGGAACGAGCGCTCTATTCGTACGTAATCCATCTGGTATAGATTGGTTCGACTCCCCTGCATGTGCTGATTTTTTTACCGTGTAATATTCACAAATAACATTGACTGAACAATTGTGTTAAAAGCTGTTATTATTTTAATTTGTAATTGTTTTATTTCCATTTTATCTTATTGTTGTTGCCTATTAGGATATCTCTTCCGGTATGGATGCTGAGCTGTTTGTGCACTGAGTCTTGTTTCTCGGTAGAGCAGAAGCATATCAATATACTCGTCTGTCGAATACATGGTGAAGCAATGACACAAAATATCATGCAACAGGTTACGCGTGGAGAATGAAGGGAGTCGATAATCATAATAACACACCGCATCTTGCCAGTCCAATGGGGCAGAAGTCACTATAGCTGTTCTATTACAATATGCAAACAACCAAAAATTATTTCAGTTATAATGTCCTAAACCCTCAGGGACTTTAAAATTAGATTATTGTGAATTCGATTTCCAAGTTTTGATGAACATAAAAAACTGTACAATGCCGAGACAGAGCCCGTGTTCCTGGGGTTAGCGCTCAAGATACCGTCATTATTCTCTTCAGCTATTTCGACACTAGGCTGAAAGCACGTTCCGAACTCAATGGTATGATTTGTATGCCAGACGCTGTCATTGCCACTTCGCGAGTTTCCATACCTGATTTAGCCTTTTAAGACAGCTGCAATCTTTGCTGAGCGTTTCAATATTATTATTTAAATGGCAAAAGCTATTATGCATGTTATTTGAAATGTACGAGACGTAGTTTACACATATAAACAGTTATTTAATATTATGTGTGTTTTGACTTAAAGGTCCATGGTGGATGAGGCCTATCCCTAATTTTTGTCTAATTTTCTGGCAGCCAGTCCCTGCTCAGAGTACAAAAATCCGCCATTTTGTTTTTATTTGGTGTTGTTAGTGTACTCATATGATAGATTCATTTTATCAGAGGCGTTTACTGAATTATGTTGCTATGTATACTGTAATAAAGAGTTTGTAAAATCGGCTGGAAACGGGAATTTGCTCTCAGTAAGCGAGTCGTACGTTTCTGAGGTGTACTTTAGGAAGGAGTACGTTCTGTCCCTTAAACCGCTGCTCCTCTAAATGTTGCCCATTCCTCTCTCTAAGAAGCGCTCATGCCGTTTGTTGGGTGGCCTACCTTCCAAAACATAAGTGGCGGCTGACTCACCTGGTTTAAATACCCCTCTACAAGATAATTAGCATGCTTAAGAACGTGGTGTATATTAGCATTATGTGATTTTAAACATAATGTTCATACGTTTCGCAAGAACTACCAAAGGTTCGTACTATTTTACAGCAAAAAATTTTCTTCTTTCCGCACTTCTCCTATAAGCATGACAAGCACTTTACCTTTGCAGGTACCAATAGTAGTCTGCATTAGTATTATCAGTCCCACCATCATGCTATCTTCTGTCAATGTTCACTCTGTTCCTCGCTGTAAAACACGGCAACAATGTGGAAAATAGTCGACGTGACCATATAGGAAGTGTAATTTGAAATTCATGTTACAAACCAGTTTGTTTTCAAATTTACAACATGGTGTTCACAATGATTTTGTAATCTGAACTCCTGTTTCCTAGATAAAATTTTACATCTTTGTATCTATGCCAGGCTTGATTTTCTGTTTGGCTGATTGTAGCTTCAAAATTGGTGTCACACGTTAATTTCCTGATCCAGTAAAAACACTTGTTTACTGCTTATTTAGGATCATTCTGTGATAACACACTACATATGTACTTAAAACACTACGTGTCCTTGTTTAGGGCACACACAAACTGGCCTGATACCCAATTTTAAAAAATAAATTCTTGACGTGATAGAAAATAAGGATTACACCGTTCAACTCAGCACAAAACAAATCTGTTTGGCAACAGGCATTCATTCAAAACCTTCACTTTAGATGCAAAGGGGGCCCTAATGACAAAGTTGTCGACGGGCCCTTAAACCCAACACACTCACTCACTCACTCACTAGATGCAAAGCAGTGTAATAATTGATTTCAATTATGTGCCCTACGTAACAATGCTGTGTAAATGTGCCGCAATCCTTTGAATTCTTATATTGCACGTGGTGACTATTACCAAAACAACAGTGCTGTTTAGAAATGTCTCAAATGAAAAAAAAATTAATTTGAAAAAAACAGCTGTACTACAGATGGAACCTATTCAAGATGCTCTCGGGCTTCTAGCCAGGTGTAGTGATGAAGAGACATCGACGTTTCGGGAGTGTACATCTCTCCCATCTTCAGGATGAAGAATGAATAGCAAGAGCCAAGAGCCAAATCAGGTCGCTCGGGTTTAGATTTAGCTCTTGGCTCTTGCTACTCATTCTTCATCCTGAAGATGGGAGAGATGTACACTCCCGAAACGTCGATGTCTCTTCATCACTACACCTGGCTAGAAGCCCGAGAGCATCTTGAATATGTTCGTCGCCAGGAAAGCTTCAAATCATATTTTACAGATGGAACCGCTACAGAAATTCTGTCTTTCAATAATTACATTTTTTGCTTAGCTCTAATGAGTAGTGCGTACAAGCAATTGTCTTTGGAAATTCTCAGTAACTTCTAACCACCATTTATTTTAAGTTTAAATACGAATTAAGTATTATGATCCAAAATACATTTTATCATCCTTTTCCATGCCCGCCTGGGTCCTCGTGTATAAGGAATGAGTAAACAATTACTAAGATGTGCTAACGACTGCTTAATATTTGAAACTTATCTTCATTGACACTGATATATCTATGGTGACCGCAAAATTTAAAGGCAGCTGACGGCTGACCACTACCAGAGAAGCGCCATGTTGCCACACGTCAAAGGGCGGGGCGAAGCTATACGCAGTAATAAGACGAAATGAAGGGTATTAGTGTAGTAAAGTAAACATAAACTTAGGTTGCATGCTAATTTAACGAGTAATCTAAACATCATACCTTATAACTGTAACAAAAACGTGAACAGACCAAGCAGAAAATTCCTTATGGCAACGCAGTTGCATCTGTCCAGTCATCTTCATCCTCGCTTATAGCCGCGTTTGAATCATCACTGCCTTCCTCTACGTTGATAATTGACTACAGTATTTCGTCGCGGGCTACCTCTCTCTCGTTTTGTCACGTGTCCATTACACATTGTAAATTATACTCTTGCTTTGGTGACCTACACTTCCCGCTTATGTATTACTGGTTCACCTTTACTGTTCGTGCCTCGTTCACTAAGTGACATTTTGATTAAATCAATCAAGAGCACTACATTAAACATCAATAAAACAACTCCACACAATCAATATAATTGAATTATGGGGAATGAAATTACCACCATTAACACGAAAGCAGAAATCCGAACTGAAACCATAACAACTTGAGACCCTTTCCTCCTTATCGTTGCCCGCCTCTGTAGCGTGGTGGTAGCGTGTCTGTCTCACGTCCACGTCCTCTCGCGTAGGGTGAGTTATACGGATAACGTTTTTCCGAAGTTTTTCCCTGTCTTGAGAAGACGAATGTCGGGTAACTTAAAGCTCCATGGACCTCGGACTCATTTGAGCATCATTTCACCCATTTCATTCATTCACCGTCCGATATGACATTACGTTGGAGGACGTTAATTTAAAAAGAAATCCCTTATCGTTAGCCCCTGCTGTTCTTTTATCTGTTTTGACTCACATACTAATACAATAAACAAAAGAGTCACGAAGGGATTTGGACAGAGAACATGAAAGCATCTTAGCAGGACCGCCTGTTAAAAGACGAATTCAATGCACACTGGTATCTCTGCAACCAATTAAGTAGAAATTTGGATATTATTCTGGAAGTTTCAAAATAAATTGATTACATTATCCTCTTGCCTGTTATGTAAATAAACTTTGTGGGCGCAAATGATACTTATATCACCGACTTTACAGCGTGATTCCACAGGGTGTTTAACTATGCAACACCGCAGGGCGTGACAAGCCTCTGTCTGGGTGTTGTGTTCACCAGCTCCTCCACCCACCCGCCTTTAAACTTTACGGCTACCATAATCCCTTCATTACAACATATCGCGGTGTAACCACACAATTGTGGAGCTACCAGATAACTCTGTTTTACACGAGAAAGTAATCACGGATATTTCAAATCATTACCTTTCCATGTTAACCGCTTTCAGACTTAAGCCTGTTTTCAGAAGCACACATTAATTATTGCAGTTATAAGGAAGGTTTGCTGACAGAATGGAGGTATTTATTAGTTAGTGCTCTTGTAGGGGTTAGTTGTTCCCGGTAAATAGTAGCTATATATGTGGATCTGGCTAAACATTAACCTTCAGAATTGCCCCTTTGTGAAATTTTAACGGTTTCTATTGAAACTTTAAAATTACTAATACGGAATATGATATATCTATAGACATTTACAAATAGTTGATGTAATAGAACACACACCAGTAACGTGTGTACCTTAACCAATATTGTGTGTAATGCGATTTAGTAATGGTTAAGTCTTGTCACCTGGTCATTACGTTACGGAGGACACCAACCTCATTTTGCCCTTTTCTATGTACTTGTCATTTTCGATTTATTTGGAATTTTGTTTTGTGTCTCCTTATGTATATTTTATCCTACCTGGTTTGCAAAGCGGGAAATTGCTGATCGACCTTTAAAAAAAAAAAAAAAAAAAAAAAAAAAAAAACACGATTAAAAGATATATACCAGCAAATCTCATATGCTAACAGAAAGGAAAATGTCAGCTTACGAAGTCATGAATGGGTTTCACCACCGAATTCAACAATCTTCGCCTTTTCAATAGTATGGAACTTGCGGTTATGACTTGTGGCAAATATTTTATACCTGCATCCTCGAGTATAAAGACAACTGAACGTGCTTCGCCTATTCAATAGTATGGAACTTGCGTATATGACTTGTGGCAACTATTTTATACCTGCATCCTCGAGTTTCAGCACACAGTTTAAAGACAACTAAACGTGCGCTACAACTTCATATTGAATAACACGCTTATCATATGATACGTGTTTTAGTGTGTGCAGAAATGCACTAGAATTTTGAAAACCAACACCTACCACTCTATTTTTCACCGGTTTTTGCTATTCGATCTTTTGAACTCTTGAGATAACTCATATACTGAATGCGAGAGACAAAAGACGTATTTATAGAAATCATGTTTATATAGGTATTTCTCAATATGTTTAATAATCTTCCTCTTAAGCTTGACAAGCCACACGGTGTAAGTCCACGGATACAGCTGTAACTATCTGTGAGAACGAAGCTTTCTTTCAATTTTTATGCCTGTATCGTGCATTGCTGATGAAACTGGCAGTATGTAAAGAGAAAGGGACATTAACAGCAACAACAACAACAACAACAATAATAATAATAATAATAATAATAATAATAATAATAATAATAATAATAATAATAATAATAATAATAATAATAATAATAATAATAATAATAATAATAATAATAATAATAATAATAATAATAATAATAATAATAATAATAATAATAATAAGAAGAAGAAGAAGAAGAAGAAGAAGAAGAAGAAGAAGAAGAAGAACACGGTTAAAATATAATTAATTTAATGGAAAACTCCATTTTTTTCGTGCATTACAATTAGGTAGATTTTATTACAGTGGATTAATTGTATGGATTACGTTATGAAATTAACACAGGGACCCGAAAATGAAATAATATTTCACAAAATAGCTCTTCTATTTGCAAAGTGTCCTGTTTAACTAAAGTTCCACCATATTTTAATTACGAAGTAGAGGTGTACCAGTTTCTGCGAACATGACTGATATCACTTCCATCATGCAATTAATTATGCTATTAACGGATATGCACAGCCCAATTATATCCTAACAGCAGCTATTAGCAGAGTAGATAATCGGATTGAGTTCAGCACATGGGCTTCGGGTTGTAGGTCACATAATGGAATGTGGTTGGATCACAAACTCAATATACTTTGGTAATGCACAAGCACTCTAACGTTTAACTGTCATATTGGCGTTATGATGCGAAGCAATTGAATCTCACCAGCTATAGTACTCTTATGAAATGACATAATACCTATATATCCTCTGCCCTAGTACATGGATGTCAAATACAACATAAAAATCAGTATTTCTCCTTACAAACAGAATGTTGCACATAAATTAATAACATGAAAGTACATGTGGATGTAACCATGAATCGAAGACAATAAACTTGCTTCCTAAAGTTAAATATTTACTAGCATGAAGTGGCGGCAATGGAGTTGGTAGTTACAATGCCACTGTTGGTGATAGTGGCGGAAAGCTGATAGTGGTAGTAATGACAGTCTGATAATAGTGTTAGTGGCAGAGATTGAAGGATTAATTAACTAGGTGCCCATGGTGCTGATAATGCGAGTTGGTGATAGTAGTAGGTACTGACTGTGAGGGTAATTGCGGTAGACGTGGAAAAGATCGTATTGGTGGTAGTGATCGTGCTGGTGATGGTAGCGGTGATAATGTGAAGTGCTGATATTGGTGGCGGTGATAATGGATAGTGGTGGTGGTGGTGGTGTTCATAAGGTGATGGTGGTTATAATGGTAGATATGATAATGTGATGGTGGTGATAGTGGTAGTGGTGATTAAGAGATGGTGGTTATAGTGGTAGTGGTAATAATGTGAGGTGGTAATAGTGGAAATGTGGAAGGGTAATGGTAGTGATAGTGGCAGTATTGAAAGGTAATGCTGGTGATAGTGATAGCGTTGATAACATGATAGTGTGGTAGTGTTGATAAGGTGATGATGATAATGTTGGTGTTGATAAGATAATGGTGGTGATAGTGTTGATAAGATTAAGGTGGTGATAGTGGTGGTGTTGATAATGTGAGGTGCTGATAGTGGTAGCGTTGATAAAATGATGCTGGTCATAGTGGTAGTGTTGATAAGGTAATGGTAATGATTCTGGTGGTGTTGATAAAGTGAGGTGCTGATAGTGGTAGTGTTGATAAAATGATGCTGGTCATAGTGGTAGTGCTGATAAGGTAATGGTAATGATTCTGGTGGTGTTGATAAAGTGAGGTGCTGATAGTGGTAGTGTTGATAAAATGATGCTGGTCATAGTGGTAGTGTTGATAAGGTAATGGTAATGATTCTGGTGGTGTTGATAAAGTGAGGTGCTGATAGTGGTAGTGTTGATAAAATGATGCTGGTCATAGTGGTAGTGCTGATAAGGTAATGGTAATGATTCTGGTGGTGTTGATAAAGTGAGGTGCTGATAGTGGTAGTGTTGAAATGTAATGTTAGTGATAGTGGTAGTGCTGATAAAGTGATGGTGGAGATACTGGTAATGGTGATAAGATGATGGTGGTGATAGTGTTGATAAGATTAAGGTGGTGATAGTGGTGGTGTTGATAATGTGAGGTGCTGATAGTGGTAGTGTTGATAAAATGATGCTGGTCATAGTGGTAGTGTTGATAAGGTAATGGTAATGATTCTGGTGGTGTTGATAAAGTGAGGTGCTGATAGTGGTAGTGTTGAAATGTAATGTTAGTGATAGTGGTAGTGCTGATAAAGTGATGGTGGAGATACTGGTAATGGTGATAAGATGATGGTGGTGATAGTGGTGGAGTTGTTAATGTGAAATGGTGATAGTGATACTGTTGAAAAGGTAATGGTAGTGACAGAGCTAGTGTTAATAAAGTGATGGTGCTGATAGTGATAGTGCTGATAAGGTGATGGTGATATGGTGGTGTTCATTACGTGATGGTGGTGATAGTAATAGCGTTGATGATGTGATGGTGGTGATGTCATTTTGAGGTGGGGATGGTAGCATTGTTGATAATATGAGGTGTTGATAGTGTTACTGTTGATAATGTGAGATGGTGAAAGGGTAGTGCTGATACGATAATGGTGGTGACAGTGGCGGTGGTGATTATGCAGGGTGGTGATAGTGGAAGAGTTGTTAATATGCTGATGGTGATAGCGGTTCTGGTGAAGAAATGAAGTGGACATAGTGGTAGTGTTGATAAGGTGATGCCCGTGATATTTATGGTGGTGAAGGTGGAAGTGTTGATAAGGTGTTGCTGAAAATACGAGGTGATTATAGTAGTAGTAATGATAACATGAGGTGGTGACAATGATAATGTTCATAAGGTGATGGTGATGATAGTGGTAGGGTTGATAAGGTGATGATAGTTCTGGTAAAAATGTGAGGTGGTGTTAGCGGTAGTTTTGATAAGCCGATGGTGGTGATAGTGGTGGTGATAAGGTGCGGTTATGACATTGGTAGTGTTCATAATGTGACCTGGTGATAGTGGTAGCGTTGGCAGTGTAAGGTGGTGGTAGTGTTGATAAGGTGAGGTGGTGATAGTGGCGATGTTGTAAGGTGATGGTGGTGAAAGTGGTAGTGCTGATAAGGTGAGGTGGTGATAGTGGCGATGTTGTAAGGTGATGGTGGTGAAAGTGGTAGTGCTGATAAGGTGAGGTGGTGATAGTGGCAGTGTTGTTAGGTGATGGTGAAAGTGGTAGTGCTGATAAGGTGAGGTGGTGATAGTGGCAGTGTTGTTAGGTGATGGTGGTGTAAGTGGTAGTGCTGATAAGGTGAGGTGGTGATAGTGGTAGTGTTGTTAGGTGATGGTGGTGAAAGTGGTAGTGCTGATAAGGTGAGGTGGTGATAGTGGCGATGTTGTAAGGTGATGGTGGTGATAGTGGTAGTGCTGATAAGGTGAGGTGGTGATAGTGGCAGTGTTGTTAGGTGATGGTGAAAGTGGTAGTGCTGATAAGGTGAGGTGGTGATAGTGGCAGTGTTGTTAGGTGATGGTGGTGAAAGTGGTAGTGCTGATAAGGTGAGGTGGTGATAGTGGCAGTGTTGTTAGGTGATGGTGGTGAAAGTGGTAGTGCTGATAAGGTGAGATGGTGATAGTGGCGATGTTGTAAGGTGATGGTGGTGAAAGTGGTAGTGCTGATAAGGTGAGGTGGTGATGGTGGCAGTGTTGTTAGGTGATGGTGAAAGTGGTAGTGCTGATAAGGTGAGGTGGTGATAGTGGCAGTGTTGTTAGGTGATGGTGGTGAAAGTGGTAGTGCTGATAAGGTGTGGTGGTGATAGTGGTAGTGTTGTTAGGTGATGGTGGTGAAAGTGGTAGTGCTGATAAGGTGAGGTGGTGATAGTGGCGATGTTGTAAGGTGATGGTGGTGAAAGTGGTAGTGTTGATAAGGTGAGGTGGTGATAGTGGCGATGTTGTAAGGTGATGGTGGTGAAAGTGGCGGTGTTGATAAGGTGAGGTGGTGATAGTGGCGGTGTTAGGTGATGGTGAAAGTGGTAGTGTTGATAAGGTGAGGTGGTGATAATGGCAGTGTTGTTAGGTGATGGTGAAAGTGGTAGTGCTGATAAGGTGAGGTGGTGATAGTGGCAGTGTTGTTAGGTGATGGTGAAAGTGGTAGTGCTGATAAGGTGAGGTGGTGATAGTGGTAGTGTTGTTAGGTGATGGTGGTGAAAGTGGTAGTGCTGATAAGGTGAGGTGGTGATAGTGGCGATGTTGTTAGGTGATGGTGGTGAAAGTGGTAGTGCTGATAAGGTGAGGTGGTGATAGTGGCGATGTTGTTAGGTGATGGTGGTGAAACTGGTAGTGCTGATAAGGTGAGGTGGTGATAGTGGTAGTGTTGTTAGGTGATGGTGGTGAAAGTGGTAGTGCTGATAAGGTGAGGTGGTGATAGTGGCGATGTTGTTAGGTGATGGTGGTGAAAGTGGTAGTGCTGATAAGGTGAGGTGGTGATAGTGGTAGTGTTGTTAGGTGATGGTGGTGAAAGTGGTAGTGCTGATAAGGTGAGGTGGTGATAGTGGTAGTGTTGTTAGGTGATGGTGATGATAGTGGCAGTGTTGTTAGGTGATGGTGAAAGTGGTACTGCTGATAAGGTGAGGTGGTGATAGTGGTAGTGTTGTTAGGTGATGGTGGTGAAAGTGGTAGTGCTGATAAGGTGAGGTGGTGTTAGTGGCGATGTTGTTAGGTGATGGTGGTGAAAGTGGTAGTGCTGATAAGGTGAGGTGGTGATAGTGGCGATGTTGTTAGGTGATGGTGGTGAAACTGGTAGT
Source organism: Tenodera sinensis (assembly GCA_030765045.1). Classification (NCBI taxonomy): domain Eukaryota; kingdom Metazoa; phylum Arthropoda; class Insecta; order Mantodea; family Mantidae; genus Tenodera; species Tenodera sinensis. Next base: position 120,840,548 of record CM060964.1, on the reverse strand, counting down.
GCTGATAAGGTGAGGTGGTGATAGTGGTAGTGTTGTTAGGTGATGGTGGTGAAAGTGGTAGTGCTGATAAGGTGAGGTGGTGATAGTGGCGATGTTGTTAGGTGATGGTGGTGAAAGTGGTAGTGCTGATAAGGTGAGGTGGTGATAGTGGTAGTGTTGTTAGGTGATGGTGGTGAAAGTGGTAGTGCTGATAAGGTGAGGTGGTGATAGTGGTAGTGTTGTTAGGTGATGGTGAAAGTGGTAGTGCTGATAAGGTGAGGTGGTGATAGTGGTAGTGTTGTAAGGTGATGGTGGTGAAAGTGGTAGTGCTGATAAGGTGAGGTGGTGATAGTGGCAGTGTTGTTAGGTGATGGTGAAAGTGGTAGTGCTGATAAGGTGAGGTGGTGATAGTGGCAGTGTTGTTAGGTGATGGTGGTGAAAGTGGTAGTGCTGATAAGGTGAGGTGGTGATAGTGGTAGTGTTGTTAGGTGATGGTGGTGAAAGTGGTAGTGCTGATAAGGTGAGGTGGTGATAGTGTTAGTGTTGTTAGGTGATGGTGGTGAAAGTGGTAGTGCTGATAAGGTGAGGTGGTGATAGTGTTAGTGTTGTTAGGTGATGGTGGTGAAAGTGGTAGTGCTGATAAGGTGAGGTGGTGATAGTGTTAGTGTTGTTAGGTGATGGTGGTGAAAGTGGTAGTGCTTAAAGGTGAGGTGGTGATAGTGGTAGTGTTGTTAGGTGATGGTGGTGATAGTGATGGTGATGATAGTGCTGGCTTTGATAGCCTAAAGGTTGTGATAGTGGTGGTGTTGATAAGATTACGGTGGTGATGTGGTAGTGTTGATAAGGTCATGGTGGTGATAGTGATGGTGATGATAGTGCTGGCTTTGATAGCCTAAAGGTTGTGATAGTGGTGGTGTTGATAACGTGAGGTGGTGATAGTGGTAGTGGTAATAATGTGAGGTGGTAATAGATATAGTGTTGATACGGTAATGTTGGTGATAGGGTTGGCAGTGGTAATGTAGGGTGATGATAGTGGAAATCTTGGTAACATAATGGTGGTAATGTTGATAAGGTGATGGTGGCGATAGTGTTGATAATCTGAGGTGGTATTAGTGGTAGTGTTGATAAGGTGATGTTGGTGATCGTGATAGTCTTGATAAGGTAATGGTGGTGATATTAGTAGAACTGATAAGGCAATGGTGGTGATAGTGGTAATGTTGATAAGATGATGGTGGTGTTAGTGCAAGTGCTATAAGCTGATGGTGGTTATATAGTGAGATGGTTATAGCGGTAGTGTTAATGAGGTGATGGTTGTGGTAGCAGTCTATTGCGGAGGTAATTGTGGTGGCAGTAGTGGTGGTGGTTGCACTAGCAATCATGGGTTTTTTTCGGTAGTGTAAAAATCTTACAAAGACGTCATTTTGGATTCTCACCTACTAAAAGATCACTGTCTTCTCCGCGTACCTACCACTTTGGGACTGCCCTTGGCATATCATCAAAGTGACAGCTGTCTACTTACCGCAACTCATTTTCTGTCTTCGTTTTCGTTTGTCTTCATTCTGGATTCTGCTAGTGTTTTCAGAATTGTCCAAGCTTCACGACTTCCTACCACAAGGTCTTCAAAGTTGTCCATCGCTTGTCCACAGCTTGTCCTAAGTTTTGATATGCTTCAGTTCTATCTCCCATCTTGGGCAGTGGGAAACGTATGTTCTGCCCTATCCTTCTCTGAGGAGTAGTTGCATTCCTCATTGTTTGTTTCCCCCATCATCTTTGCATACTATGTATGTCTTCCATCTTCCATGGCCTGCCAATACCTGAGTCAGGAAATGATCCACTTGTCTGTGCTCACAAGTCAGCCACCTGGGAATTCTTAATCCATTATGCTACCTCCGTAGAACAATCTTTGTGTGTGTGTGTGTGTGTGTGTGTGTGTGTGTGTGTGTGTGTGTGTGTGTGTGTGTGTGTGTGTGTGTGTGTTAACGTCCTCCAACGTATAGACACTTAACATACCCGACATTTGTGTTCTCAGGATAAGCCAAAACCTCGGAAAAAACCTTATACGGATAACTCACCCTAAGTGAGATTCGAACTCACGACCTCTTGGACTTCAGGCAGACGCGCTACCACCACGCTACAGAGGCGGGCGTGATGGTGGTGATAGTAGTAGTGCTGCGGGGGTAGCTTAGAAACCCATAGCTGTATGTTCGAAATTTGAACAAATAGGCCATGAGTCTCCTGTGTCAAAATACCTGTTTAAGACATCCCTAATGTTCTCTGAAAATATTTCGGTATAGTTCATTAACACAGGATTTATTCAGTGCTTCTCATAGAAAACTGTGCATAGCTTCCAGACTAGCTGTCAGTAGCTTACGAAATGAAGTATACCTTTCGAGATGAGTGCGTTGAAATATACGCTGGTACATAATTATGTGCACCTAATATGCTGAGCGGGCCTAATTTCACTACCTTAATTCGAACTGTTGATTTTGGTGGTGCATATTGAAAGTTTGATGCTGCTAAGTGACCCTTTGTACATTCAGTTCCAAGATGTATTAATGTGTGAGAAAATGACGCCAGAAGAATTAGAATTTCGATAAAAATAATTTGTGTCTGGTACTGCTGATTTGTGGAGAGAAAATGACGTTACAATCTTCCATAAAACATTTCTAAAGAAATTTAGGAACTCTCCTCCCCGAATCGGCAGTCTCATCATGAAAACATGACTGCACATTTTAATCACGTGCGCTAATTCAGAATTAACGTAACGCTTCAGAAAGCACCGAATTTGCTTCATCGGTACAGAATTTTACTAGAACAAAATGCCTGAAGGATTACGCAGGTGAAGTTTCTTGCATTATTATACATCAGAGCATTATATGTGGATGTTAGGGTGTAGGGTAAATACGGAGGGGAACACCTCGCGCACCGCGACCAACTCAGATCTATTGTGGCCTCCACTCCCGAGGAGGCAGGGATGAAGTGAGGGAACTACAGAGTGTCATACGGTTACAGCTAGACAGGCCACAGAGATACTCGGAAGTCGCTAACATGAGATGAGATCTCTTCATCCCGGCGCCGAGCAGCCTCCACACACCGCGGGTCCGGTGTCACACAGGCGTCCCACCGTCGGAGAACATCGGTCACCCAAACGGCTCCTAGCACCGTAAACAACAGCTACCATGTGCAAGCATCCGCACCATCTCTCCGGCCCCACTAACACCACACCACTCGGGTAAGGAAACGAAATGAAAGGAAATGAGGGAAACGAAACCGTGGAATGAAATTATGCACCCAAGTGTTCGCTTAAGTGACAGGGGGAAACCACGGAAAAACCCATGCCAGAGTGCCCGGCCACGGGGATCGAACCCGCGACCTCCACGTTGTTTACATAATATGTTCAATTAAACTATTATTATTATTATTATTATTATTATTATTATTATTATTATTATTATTATTATTATTATTATTATTATTATTATTATTATTATTATTATTATTATTATTATTATTATTATTATTATTATTATTATTATTATTATTATTATTATTATTATTATTATTATTATTATTATTATTGTTATATCATCATCATTATTATTATTATTATTATTATTATTATTAGTATTATTATTACTATTATTATTATTATTATTATTATTATTATTATTATTATTATTATTATTATTATTATTATTATTATTATTATTATTATTATTATTATTATTATTATTATTATTATTATTATTATTATTATTATTATTATTATTATTATTACTATTTTATATTTTAAACTCCTTTTTTCTTCTTATACTAAATTTGAAAGAAGTTATATACCAGACTTGCATAATATTTAAGTTCGAAAGTACGCACTTCATGTACCCATATATGCTATGTCTATAGGTTAAGATAGATTAAAATATGAAAGCTAGAATTTTTGTCAGAAGCAGCAGATGCGAGTACGAGACAGAGAACACACCTTCATGGCAAAAGTTAGTGTTATTATGTTATATTGATGCACTGAGGAGGTGGCTTTGGTGGTTGCGAGTGTGACTTGGATTCGGAAGGTCGTGGGTATGACTCCTGTTGCCGACCTTTCTGGTTAATGGGTATTTTCGGGGGTTTCCCTGGCCACCAAGCGAATGCTGGGAAGGTTGATTGAATACCCGAAATTTTTGTCTCCAGATTTCACTTCACTTTCATCCTGCTTCGTTGTTTCAGTGTTCTAAGTGTCGGCGGGAGTCCCGGCGTTGCATGTAAGGAAAAAACGATGCTCTCTATAAACGTTTGTCCTGCGGATCGGGAGCGGTATTCGAATCCCGGGTCCCCCAGCGGGACATGGAAGCCTACAGAGGGGAGTGGAGCCGGTTGTACGAACTGCCACCGGGGAGCTGCAGGGTCCTTGTCCCATACTTTCATGTCTGCTATACCACACTCTGTCTCCTTACACCTCACCCCTCACCTCCACCAAGCGCATAGGTACGAAAGATATTTAGTAGGTCGAGATGCTATGTCGCTTCTCCGAAACTTGTCATACTTCATACTTCACTGCGATTATGTAATATACGTAGTGGTAACGTTATGAAACGAGGCATCGAAGGGGCGAATACTAGAACGAGTAAATTCCCATTTCCAACAGGAACTATATGGAGCTGAGCTCAAACTGAGTATACTGACGTAGCTCATAATGGAACCCAGCTGTTTATGTTGGTACTGACCAATCTAGCCCCGCCTTCTGCCAGCCTAACCTCCTCTATTCCTCGAGCATAATTCTAGACACCCTCTTGGTAGACTACCTCACTTACCCCAAAATATTGCCGAACTGCAACATTAACGTTACAAGGGCAACATTACAAGCTAGTAATGTTAGCAGAGTACCTTTCGTTGAATTTTGGTGCAAAATAATAAACCTGAAACTCTTTGATAGAAGTGGAATCAGAACCACTCCTCACTTCACGGCATAATATTGTTCACTGGTTTGCTTTTGTGACCATAAAACGTTTTTCAGGTCAGTTACATAGAAAACTGATACCAACTGGATGGACTCAAGGGTCATCAGAAGGTGGAAGCCTCGCAGAGGGAAAAACACAATCCAATCTAGAAAAATGAGCCACGTTTTTAGCACGTCCATGTATAACGTAACAAATGACAATTCCAGGTATTTTTTTCTTTGTCGCTTTATTTCTCTTCTGAAACTGAAGTGCAAAGACACAGTTCTGTTTTATCGTTAACGCAATCTACGATTCTTCGTAACCTTGCAGGGGCTCTAATGACCTAGCTGTTGACGGGCCCTTAAACCCTAATCACTCACTCGTAACCTTGCATCTCACAGCTATTCTGTCTTATCGTAACCTTGACACATACTTCACAGTCTTTCATTTCTACTCTGTCTTCCAAACTGCTAGCTTCGACGACCACATTCAATGAAACAATTTCATACAACTCTAACGCGACAACTGTCTGTGACGATACACACATACTTTCAACACTGACTGCACACACACTTAAAAACTAACTGCTAACAGCTGTCTCGTTCAACACTTAACGACTCCGAAGAACTAAGAACTGCTCCTTTTGCCATCTCGACTCACCTATATAGGCGAGAATGACATGGCACGGATGTTTCTCGAAATTCTCCTTTTCTCGAATCTCTCGTAAATTAACCGGCAGTTGAAAGTCTGGGAAATGCTTTATTCTACCGCACTCATAGTCGTCTTTGTTTTGACTACTCCATTGTCGTCAGTCACGTGTTTACAAACAGTGGTGTGAAGTTGTTAGACCTTGAGTCTTTGCTGTGCGACGGTTGTCGCCGGCGTCACACTACTGTATTGTTCACAGGAGTAGAGTGGAACTAACTCCTAGCACGTGATTTAATCTACGTGGGAAAGACATCCGGATATATCTGCTTGACTAAAGTTAGGTATGATTCCTATGGTGAGGCACGGTGAGTGTTGTGGTGTTCTCAGTTGCGATGATAGTGTAATTTTAAAATGGACTATGCGTTCGGTATATTCGTTGCCTCCTTTCGAGTGAGTAGCGCCCGAAGGAACGAGCGAGTCTCCTTGTGTACCATGGGAAACGCACAAGCAAAATTTCAAGATGAGTTCGTGACAGCCGTTAAGCTGATTAGATTCTCCGCCTCCTGTGCCTAGATATGTTGGCAAGTAGTGTGAAACATGTCCCTATCCATTTTTGTCGTATTGCATTGTACTACGATATATCTGTCAACAATACATACTTCAGGGGCTGAGAGATGTTTTCAAGAAGATGCGATCCCATTAGGAGGTCGCCTAAAATGCCATACCATACTTAAAGTATAAAGCCGAACTATAGCCAGGGCTGGGAGACGCGCGCGTTACCTTGAGCAAACCTCATATTTTTTACCTGCTAAACATACAGCTATCAGTCAAGGTCATGGGCAATCTGCGCTCTCTGAGCACCAGTGCCCAGCTCTGGAAGGCTATTAACACTCCAGTAATGTATACATTGGTGATTCAGAGTTTTGCTGTTGTGAAGGAGAGTCTAAAGGGCGATTTTCGTGGCACCTGTGCCCCCTCCAATTTCAAGCTCTGGCTCGTACAAAGCTTTCATTCGTTCTGTTGTAGTTCCATAAGGGTATGAAAATAACGCTCCGTAATACCGTTTTAAAATTTTCAGGCTCAACTTCAATAAGTTAGTAAATATCAGTTCTAAAGAGGAGATCTTGTTCTTTGTTTTACTTTGAAAAATTCACTACAGTTTTTGTCCGAATCAAGCAGATCATACGAAAAATTGTGAACCTGGACGATTCTGAGTCATTTCGTACAAGATAGCTGTGAGTTTTCTGTAAATTACACATTTAACAGCAAATTTAAATAAATAGAATGTTCCATTCAAATGCCTTATTAGAAGCTGGTTGACACAATGTGCTGACATATTTAGCAGTCATTAGTAGGGCTAGGAAGTTCATGCATTTGCATGTTTTTTCATAGGGGTTAAAAATGTATGCTTTTACATTATGTGCACGAATTATGGAATTTTCAGTTATTTGGACGTGATTTTATGGTGCACATAACTGCATATTTTCTTGATTTTTTATAAATGCATATTATTTCAATATTATAGCCCCTATACTGCATATTTTAATGGGTTTTATGTTTTTTTTTATTATTTTTTCAATCTCGATAATATTTTTCATATTGGTAGTATTGCACATGATGATGCAACTCACAAAGATTTCAATATTATAGTCCCCATCTTGCATATTTTAATGATTTTTATGGTTTTTTATTATTTTTTCCATGTGTATAATATTTTTCATATTGGTGGTATTGCACATGATGATACAGCTCACAAGGTGGCGAGAACTAATGTTGAGTCATGTTGTCATGAAGTGAATCCCCTGTTTACATCCTTTCATTATATGTATGTGCGTAGAGAATAATCAGTGCGTTATCTCAGAGGTTTATATTAACAAAGTTAAAGTGCAGGTCAACGTTTTGAGGAGCACGATTATACCAACACTTGCCTGCCCACCGCGTCGTGGTCTTCAAAGGTAACAGTGTTGTGAACTGGTTCCCACCAAATGAAATTAGGCGCATAAAATGTTAAAAAGCTCTTCAAATGCCGAAAACAAAACCAACTTCGAGTGCTAGATTAATTAATTTACAGAAAGAGTTTTCGAGTGATTTAATATCTACAGATAATAGGTACTGTTTTGTGGAGCGTGAGAGTAAAATGTAGGAAGTGAGAAAAGATTTCAAACAGTTCAACACAAACCAGCAAAGCATAGGGAGAATTTAATCAGAAAATTTGCAAAGAACCTGTTCAAAAACAGCTAGTAGAGTGTTTAGGAAGTAGGGTTACTGAATTTTCCTATGACTTGTGTCAAGCATTTATAGTTGCTGACATTCCCTTGTTCAAAATTAATAGTCCGACATTTAAAAACCTATATCAACCTTCTTGTCAAGTACACTTGACAACATGTACCTGAAGAAAGTACACTGCGTAAGACTTATACAGGACATTGTTACAATAACGTATTGTCAAATATACAAAATGATTTAGCGGTTCAGTTTCTATGGTTATCTGTTGATAAAATCCCTGATTTTGAGCGCCATTCTATTGCGAATAGAATCGTGGGTGCTTTAAATAATGAAAAAAAGAGTACACCTTATATTCTTAATGTGCACGAATTGTCGGCCACTGACAATGTAACTGTGACCCAGTTTGTGATGGACTCTTTGAAATTACTATGGGCGTGTGGAATCAAATACGACCGGTTACTTTTATTTGTTACTGATTGCCAAATGCCCAATCAACTTTGGTTCAGTTTTGTGATTCACCTCTCACCTGATACCTCCCTGTACACAGTCTGATGGATAACCTACGCGCGGGTTGTAGGTGGATGGGGAGACGCGAGTGGTGACTGGGTAACCGCGTAATTCCCAGCCCCTGGTTATTATGTAGGATCTGTGTTCGTATCCGCTGAAGAAGGTCAGTCCCGGGGAGGGGCCATTGCATGAGCTGATGCACTCCTGAAGGCGATTGGATCCCTCTGTGGGAGATGAGGCCCTAGGGTGAGCAAGGTCCAGGCCAGGACTCTCACCTAAACCGGGCTGGCACCCAGGATGTGAGCATGCCATCCGAGACATTTGCAGTGGTGGAGGATATCATCGCCATGAGTTGTTCAAAAACTCAAAACAACAAAAACAGCAAAGTCAGAGTAAAGGAAGTAGTCGAATGTTGTGGTCCTCGCTACTTGGTTATCTCTAGAACTAGGGAACCCAAGAAGTTTTTATCGGTGAGCCCATTTGTAATCCTAAAGGGCCTGGAAAGATAGCTGGTCCAGTGAAGTCATGCACGAGACCGCGCAATGGCACGCTCCTGGTTGAAGCTCATTCAGCAGACCAGGCAGTTAAAATACAAAAAGCAAATATGTTAGCCAGCTATCCAGCACGTGTTGACCTTCACCAAACATTGAACTCGTCACGCGGTGTGGTTAATACCCGCGCATTAGACGGATTAAGCTTTGAGGAGATTAAGGAAAACCTACGAGAACAAGGTGTTACCTGCGTTTATCAGGTTCATCGCAAAGAAAGCAGCGAATTTAAGCCTACTCATACCTTGTTCCTGACCTTTGATCGGATAAATCTCCCTCAAAGGATTAAGGCAGGATATGAAGCAATAGAAGTAAGGCCATACATCCCCAACCCAATCAGGTGCTTTAAGTGTAACCACTTTGGACACACAAGCGAACTGTGCAACAGAGCAGCTAACTGCGTCAACCGTGGAGGCGTCGTTCACGACGCTCCATGTTCATTGCCTCGCAGATGTATGAACAGCAGTGGCGAACATCCAGCTAGTTCCTGAGAATGGGGACATTCTATTCTATCTATTCCACGGTCGACTTCACACCCCCGTCGATTTTCCGTCCCCTAGTGGACGGAAGAATGTCGGAATGCCATTCATGCTCCAAGGCGTGCTCTTAGATCTTCACAACCTCACCCTACGTTGTATAAGCTAATCCAATACAAGAAAATGCACGCCAACGCCAGACAAATCATTAAGGATGCCAAAAGGCATCATTGGAAAATTAGTAGCTTTATTTAACCGACATACAACTTCATCGGTTGTGTGGGATAGGTTAAGGCGTGTTGCAGGTCGATCGACCCATGTACCAATTGCGGGACTGAAAACAGCCACAGGAGCTATTGGTGATTCATTTGAAGTGCCCAACACGTTTGGCAGTGCTTTTGCTCAAGTGTCTGACTCGGAAAACTACTCCTCTGAGTTCCTTTCAATTAAAACTCAGGTGGAATCTCAAGGCTTCGCGTTTCGTTCTAGAAACATAGAAGATTACAATCGCCTTTTCACCATGGCGGAGTTAGAGCATTCTCAAATCTTCGCGATTATCAGCAGCAGGACTAGACGGTATTCATGTACAAATGTTACAACAGCTCTCTCCTGAAGGTAAGACATTCCTGCTCGAGGTCCACAATCGTGTTTGGCTTTACAGTATACTCACAGAAAATTGGCAGTAGGCCACCGTTATTCCCATCTTGAAGCCTAGAAAGGATCGTCATCTTCCCGCCAGCTGTCGTCCTATTTCCCTCACCAATTGCGTTTTCAAGGTCAAACGCATGATCAATGGACGATTGGTATGGTGGTTAGAAAGTCGTAACCTACTGAGTAACATCCAGTGTGGTTTTCGACGACGCCGTTCAACTGAAGACCATCTTATGTCAATATTGACACAGATAATAGACGCATTTATGAAGAACTGTCAAAACTTTGGCATAATTTTCGACTCGATAAGGCGTATGACACGTGCTGGCGAGCAGAGATTCTACGTTCCCTGTACACCTGGAATATATGTGGACGCCTACCGCTTTTCATTGAGGAGTTTATGAAAGACCGCTTTTTCCGAGTGACGGTCGGCTCGGCTTCTTCTAATTCTTTTGCCCAGAAGAAGGGAGTACCTCAGGTTTCGGTACCAAGTGTCACGCTCTTTGCTATAGCAATTAACTGCATCTGGAAATGTGTTCCACCTGGAGCATCGTCATGCCTATTCGCAGACGACTTTGCTGTCTCTTGCACTTCTCAGCGCACGGCGTTCTTACAGCGGCGCCTGCAGCAATATTTGAACAACCTTAGAGAATGGAGCTCAAAAAACGGCTTCCGTTTCTCAACTGAGAAGTCAATCTGCGTTAATTTCTGGCGCCTTAGGAGAGGATTACCACCTTCGCTCCGTTTCTGTCTGGATTTACTTCCCTTCGCAGATGAGGCTGGGCTTGATCTTGGACAGGAAGCTTAGTTGGCCATCGCGTATTGCATAACTAAGAGCACGATGTAACCGTTCCCTAAATATCACGCGAGTACTAAATGACAAATTGTGCGGAGCGGATCGGACAATTTTATTGCGAATGTATCGCGCACTGATCCGATCCAAACTAGACTACGGGTGTATTGTTTATTCGTCAGCACTACTATCTGCCCTGAGAAGATTAGACGTGGTCCACAATAGATGCATCCACATGGCAATAGGAGCTTTTCCAACAAGCGCAGTCCTGACCCTTTACGCCGAGTGCGCAGAACCTCCTATGCAACATCGGCGTAAGATTCTGTTGGCAAATTATGGTTGTACGCTTAAATGTATACCTAAGCAGTCAACGTTCGCTTCGGTTTTCACCACCACGCTAAGAGAACGGTATAGGAATAGCACCCTTAGTCCTAAGCCTGCGGAGTTTCGTTTCCAGGAACTTCTTACGAACCGTTTAATTAAACTTTCTAGGATATTCGCCAAGGGCGAGAAGCTTTACCCCCTTGGCTATCTGGCACGCCCCATGTAGATCTTGGAATGACCGTACACCTGAAGTCCACGATGCCTATTTCAAGTATCCGCATGTGTTTTTTAGAATTATTGTCAGACTACACTGACCGTCGATGTATTTACACCCATGGATTAAAGAGCACCAACGATGTTGGATGTGTTTATGTTTATGAAACCGAACCATACACATTCGGTTTTCCAAATAGCACTCCCATTTTTACTGCAGAGCTGTATGCAATTTACCGAACCATTTTGTATGTGCGCTGTCGTAAATTAGGTGACTACCTGATTTTGAGCGATTCCCTTAGTGCACTTAAGAGTCTTCATGAGCTGTACAACCCCCACCCTATTGTACAACGTATCCATGATACCCTCCATGTTTTACACGCTTCTGGCGTTGACGTGGTGTGTGCATGGATTCCTGGTCACGTAGGTTTGCCGGGGAATGAAATGGCGGATTTGGCAGCAAAGATGGCAACTAGAGAACCCAGTATTACCATCTCACGTTACTTCGGAAGACTTTAGGCTTGAAGTGCGGAGAGTGGTGCTGTCGTCCTGGCACGAAAAGTGCTCAGCTCTCCGCCGTAATAAGCTTTGAGAAGTGAAAAAATTTCCGATAAACTGGGTAACTTCCTGTCGCATATCTCGCCGCAAGGAGATTAGTTTGACTCGGTTGCGAATAGGGCACTGCAATTTTTCGTATGGTTACCTATTTAAAAGGGACCTTGCCCCTCTATGTCCGCTGTGTGACAATCTTTTATCAGTCCGTCACGTGCTGTTAGAGTGCTCCTCTCTAGCGCACCTTCGAGATTCTCTGCAGCTGCCTCCAAGACTTGCAGAGGTCTTAGCCGACCATAAAGCAGCGATTGATAAGAGTGTTTAAGGTTTTAGTTTTTTTATACAAGCTTTCAAAAAGTTCTAAAGGTCTTCCTGGGGAAAACATTTCAGGCCTTCTGTAGAAGCCGGGAGAACACTTGTACCGTCAAAGTCGCCGTGCTAGTAGTTTGAAATAAATGATCCATTTCCTCCACATTGCGTCGGTCTGGGTGGCTCAGTTGGTTAGACGCTGGCCTACTGTTCCCAAGGTCGCGGGTTCAAATCCGGCCTAGGCCGATGGTTTTTAAGTGTGCTTAAAAACGACAGCTCCATGTCAGTAGATTTACTGGCATGTAAAAGAACTCTTGCGGGACAAAATTCCGGCACACCAGCGACGCTGATGTGATCCTGGCAATTGACAGCGTCGTTAAACAACAAAATAATTAATTAATTATCCTCCACATTGCAAAGAAGGCCATAGTAGAAGTAGCAATATGAGTTGGAGCTGCAGTAGTGGTAATAGCAGTTGAAGCAACATATGTGGTAGTAGGAATAGTATGACTATCATTATTAAATTTTTATAACAGGCATAATTATTCTTGTTCATTAGATCTGTTAACGTTCTCTGACACATTAAGAAAAACCTTAATTTGAAAATTGTGGCCAACTTAGTTTTTTATCCTGAAATGAAACAGAATTTCGTCGTATTTATATGAGGATTTAGAAGACGAAGAGATGAACTTTTCTGTTAAGGAATAGTGGAATTTAGAGAACCACTTTTGTTCCATGATAGGGATATAGGTTGAGTTTAGAAGTTTCAGTTAATAAAACGCATACATTAAAAGTTTAAAAGAGAAACTGATATTATGAATGCTAATATTACTGTGGCAAGCAAATGTGAACTTGGGACTAGCACGTGATGCCGTTGTGGACTTGCCGAGTGTAAATGTTAGTAAAAAAGAAAGCTGTATATTAACAGTACATGGGAAAACTGACAGTTGTTGCATGATAAGGATCTATAGTACATGCAATACTAATTTATACAAATGAAGAAAGAGAAATGTAGGTGGATATCATAATGAAACAATCTTATCGAGAGCATACAAGTGACTGTCAAATAAAGATATTTTTGGACTTTCCTTCCCGCGTTCTCATTGCATCAAAAGCGAATAAATTGGGAACAAAGTTGTAACGCTCAATTATGTAAAACCATTATACTATGTTAAACCTTGTATGTTAATTTTTGTTCCATGTGTGACAAAAATGGAAACAAATAATGTGACCCTTCATAGGTAAGGGGATTTTCAAGAGTCGTTACATAGTGCGTCGAGGAATATATAGCTTCGAACATTTGATTGTCATCTACCGAACTGAAGCCTTGAGAACGAAGCTTACTAAAGAAGTTGCACTAAAAATAAGTAAAGTAGAAACACCATGATGCTTTCTTGCATGCAAAGGAACAGGGCTCTGCAAAACTGATTTTGACAACAGCTAAGCAGCGGATTCTTATGCACCCAAAGAGAAAATAATTGTTGCTCATATGCCATTTCTACATTGTGTTGACATCATTGGTAAATAGACTGATAACTCTGATACCATATACAAGTAGAATGCTACAAGGGGAGGCACATGTAAGTATATTCGATAGATTCCGTTGTTCTCACTCCTGTACAAGAAACGCCAATCTATCTATAGACAATTTTTCTTCATTAATATTTCACTGTTCATTTTGTCTTTTTATACCTAAATTAGCCAAACAAATCAAATCTAAAACGCATGCTTGAAATCAAGTAATACACTGGCTCGCAAGTGGAGACTAAACTGTAGAAGCAAATCGCATTTTTCCTAGGTGATTTATTCCTATGTCTGTTTCACTGTGGATTCCTATATTTCTAGTCACTGTCTAATCGTGTTCGAAAATAGAGATATTATTGTGTACTTAGTAACAACAATGTACCTTCAGAGCTAGAAAAGATTGTGAAGCGTCATGGGTAAATCTAGCCCTCAATAGTCTTTATCTACTGAATGGGAACGAACTAAAGCTTGAATAACAGTCATGCTCGTTAAATAAAGCAGGAAATTGGAACTCCTAAAATGTTTGTTATGTTCACAATTCCATACGGTGTTAAACAAACTCTAATTGAGGCGTTGAGCGCAACAGTGGCCCAACCACTAAATGTACATAATGGAAATAATGGAGTGTAAAAAATATCTGGGATTTGAAAGTTTTATGTTGACTTTAGTAACTAAGCAAGAGTCATGATATTTGGAAATTTTAACCAATATAGCACCGACATTGTGATACATAGTTACATACATGCAGGAAGGTTGAGCCACTGTTTCTATCCAGGAAGCCAGATTCAGTTCCATGCAATAATACACTTCTCATGCCATCTGTCGGTGGTTGTAGAAATGTGGTATAGACCACTACTGCTCTCCTAGATTTTGATATGGGGAACATGTCTGTGCTAATAACTCAGTTTCTGAATTTTTGTGGGTTGGGCCACTGTTGCGCTCAACGCCTCACTTCAGAAATATACCGTTATTTTATTATGTTTATTAATTAATTTATCTGTTGTAATGGGTTTACAACTGTTTGTTTTATAATTCACTGTGTAAGCGCATGCTTAGCCTGATAAGTTAGTAAAAAATTATAAACTTGCATAATCCGAAATCAAAGTGTTCATTGCAGAAACAGTTGCAGTAGTGCCGATCTCCTAATGAAGAACGTCTGTTTGTTCATTATTACATTTAATATTTGTCATATGCAGGGCCAAATAAAGTTAATAGTAATCTATAAATTTCGATATTCATTGAACTATTCCCAGTAAATTTGTTCTGGTTCTGCTATTTTGCTTAGGAAAATACTGTGATAAATAAAGGCCGGAGGAATGTGCGCTTGCATGAGATACAGGTTAGCTGGACGCAGAGTATGAATGACGTCAGAAGTACAGCACGGCCATCAAAGGTGCAAACGGCTGCCGCTAGAAGCAAGAGTCAAAAACAACGTAACGTAGTATTCTGCAAACTATTGAAGCGTTGCTTTGCAAGTGTTTGCAGACGCAAGGTCAAGGTGTAGTCTAACGCGACTGTTTTGTTTCTTCTCGCAGTGAATTGCAGACGTGGAGTGATAAGTGTTCTTTAGTGTTCATATGATGCTTGTAGGTTGTGCTGCAGTGAGGCGGTTTTCATGGTCAGGCTGTACCTACCTGCAGTTGTTTACATGCGCGAGCGATAACAGTAAAGTCGATGAGCAGTATACCTATAGAGAAAACGCACACGCTTCCGGCCTTTAGAGATAAACAATAACTAGATTCGTGAATCTAACTATAAGCATTACAATTTACTGAACTAAAATAATTGTACGTAGTTTCAATTAACAGAGTTAAAATAATCTCTGATATTTGAGATAAAAGTTCATAGAAATGAGTACATTTATTAATACAGTGCTGCTAATGTTTCATCATTCTATATACAGTCATGGAAATAAGTATTCATACAGTACTGCAATTAAAATTGATAACTGATATTTCCGTATTAAGCTAAATAAAAACGGCAAGATTTCGACAAGAAGGCTGCACCATTAAATAGACAGTATAATGGTAATGTAACCTTGACTATTACATAAACATGCTTCAAGAAAATCAGCAATACCCCAATTCTGGCGCTATTTGGCAGGGAAGAAAGTGTTTATACATCACTAGAAATGTAAACACAGAATCACTATGAAGCTCTTGCATCAAGGAACGCCTCCAGTAACGAGGTGCAGCACTTTCGTGCTGGATCTGATGTGTTGAATGTTGTGCAACAGAAAAATGGGACGCAAAATTAAATAACAATTGTAGCTTAAAGGTAAATAGTTATCTCCAAATTTCAAAAGAGAAAATCATTTTAAGAAATTCCTGACTTGATTGGAAGAAGGTGGTAACTGCGGACCATAATAACGTGACATAGAGAAAGAAATACTCTGTATAATAGAAAAGCAAGAGCTAACCACAGAAGTTAAGGCAAAGGTAAAACGAAATATTAATAAGGATGGTCAAAAGAGATGTTAAATTGATAGCTTCTGTATCATCTATGTACGTTAATGATCAGTTCGGTAAGGACGCCACAACAAGGGTTGTTCGCTGTATGTGCAGATTATGGAGCCAGGAATCCTAGGAAAAAAAAAAAAACACACACATCTGTAAGAAGAACAATAAATAATTGAGACTCGAATTTGCTTGAAGCATATAGGAAACACAACAAATTTCTGTGACTAAGTAGTGTTCACAGATGAAAGTAAATGTAACACATTTGTGAATGATGACAGAATTTTGGTATGGAGAAGACCAAAAACTGAGCTAGAATTCAAACTATTCAAGCCACAGGGAAGCATGAAGGTGGAGAAATTATGGCATGGGGATGTATGGCTACATTTGGTGTTGGGCAACTTCATTTTGCTGTAGACAACATCGACAGATTTCAGTATTTAAATATCCTAAATAAAATGTGCAAAAAATGTGATAGCTTCCCTTTAGGTCCACATTACTACCATCAACAAGACAAAGACCCTTAGTAAACCACAAAACTTTTTCGTATGTGGTTGTTGTACTATATTGCCCAAGTTCTCATGTTTCCAGCACAGAGTGTAGACCTTAATTTAATTGCACATATTTGGAATACATTTGAAAGAATGGTCAGAAGACATACAAAGTAAGACGGCTCTGAAACAGTGTCTATAACAATAATGGCAAAATATTACATCACAATCACAGAGGCTACAAAAAGACGATTTCATTACATGCTAAAGAGATTAACAAAAGTAATACACGGAAGAGGAATGTCTGCAAGGTGTTGTTGTTGTTGTTGTTGTTGTTCTTCTTCTTCTTCTTCTTCTTCTTCTTCTTCTTCTTATTATTATTATTATTATTATTATTATTATTATTATTATTATTATTATTATTATTATTATTATTATTATTATTATTATTATTATTATTATTATTATTATTATTATTATTATTATTATTATTATTATTATTATTATTATTATTATTATTATTATTATTATTATTATTATTATTATTATTATTATTAGATATTATTATTATGATCATCATCATCATCATAATCATCATTAGATATTGTTGTTATTATGTAAATTGTAATTTGCTTTGAGTGTATGAGTACTTTTTCCCTACTGTGTGAAGCCAGGTGGTAAAAAAATATTTTTATTTACTCTTTGGAGAAGATTAATTTAGGGAACCTTTAAATCGGCAGCAAATCCCACACTGTAAATTTACCAAAGAACATCCCTGATTTTGATGTTTAGTTCTAATAAATAAAGTTATTCTACATAAACAACGGTGTGTGAATACTTTTTTCCATGTCTGTATCAGTCATCGGTGATTGTATGTAGATACTTTCTTCGTAAACATAAACCTTCGCAGCACTGGATTCTTGCACACAGAAATCTGAGAAGTGATTTTTAATACAAGAGGAGGCGAACAACCACTGCTCCGTCTACTTCGAAGGTATACTGCAGAGGAGAAATGTAGGCAAAACTAAAATTGAGAAAGTTGCAAAAATAGTGTCAACATTTACTTTTGAAACCTAGTAAAAGCATTTCATAATTAATCCCAAAACAATAAAAGGAAATTCAGAATTCATATTTGCTGCTCATTAAGGGCACATTCTGGGGCTCAAGGGATAGATCATTCAAGTATGTACATATATTGTTTTTAATCTTCAAAACAACAGAATTTCTTTGTATTAACAGACAACATATAAAGTAATCAAGGAAAAAGTCTGTGTTTCTTCTTAGTTCTTTATTATCTTTGAATAGGTATTTTCTCTAGCGCACATGCATAAACAATGCCTGGATATTAAGAAACCAAAAGGGTGGTGAATGATAATGTTCGTTTACACGACGTAAATAAATACAAATATTGCATGAATACTCTTGTTGCACTCCTCTCTTATTAAAGCCACCTGACTAGTTCTGCGACAATGTCCACAAGAAACAGAGGATAACGTCCCATCTCTGCGTAGTATCGAGCCCTCTGCAATCATTCACAAATTCACATTAAATCGTCTGAGAAATCTAGAGCACATTATATTTCTCGACAATGTCTGAGAAATCTACAACACACTAGCATTCTCTCGGCAATGTCCGGCTGGGAAATTACTCAATGTTTGGAAGACACGAAGTGCTCTAATTCCCACTAGGTCCGCAAATAGATTTTTTCCAAGCCTTTTGGTTTTATTCTGCATTCTTAATTAGCACAAAACACTTCGCAATGGTCCTTGGTTCTTAGTTGTTAAACACTCTTTTCAGACGAGCATGCTGGGTCCGGTAGGGTTAGGGGAGTGATGTTCTCCAACGATGTCTATCTCATCATCGTCACTGTCACCTTGCAGATCCTGAGGTTGACGGGATCCCATGCTCAGACGTGAAGACGTGGTGGGACGATTCGAGAAGTCCACCGGGCCATCCACTGAAAAATAAAAGAAAGCAAGCTCTAAAACCCACTCAGATATATCTATAACAGGGGATAGATAAACATGCATGTAAAAGACGGGTCGGGGTACATTGCTATTGATGCCAAGAGGTAGCCTTGGGAACAAGCACTTTATTTGTCTGTAACCTTATACAGAGTTTCCAGAGGCAAAGTCAGACATGTTCGTGCATGTCATAAAAATAGGCGAAAAGCAATCGTTTTGCCAGAGTAAGAAGGTTTATGGTTGAGTGTAGACAGCGACACACACAACACTCAGAGAGTGTAAGGGTCGGTCAAACCCCTATCTTGCCAATTTTGTATTTAACATAATGTGCATTTATCCCCAAAGAAAGGTGCAGATTTTGGGATGGTGCATTTATGCTTCTGTATTCCAGATACTGAATATATATGACGGTTACAGTTATTACTGATAGATTAACATAACAGCAGATCCGCCCGCATCATTAGGTATGACTGTAAAATTCCACACTATTACCTGTTATTGATTATGACCAACAAAAAGAAACCCATGACTAACAATTTATTTTAAAAAATTAACTGAAAGTAAAGATAAAATAGGAGTTGAATTTCACAAGACAATATATTAATATCTTCCTCGAAAATGGCCCTGGTCCTCTATCACTGACATGTCATTTTTGCACTTATTTTATGGAAATCCTACACACATTTGCCGTACTGACTCGGTGAGCTAAAGTTGTCTCCGCGATTGTGGTACCGTACTACAATTATTAAATAGAACAGAGAGAGAGATAGAGAGAGAGAGAAAGAGAGAGAGAGAGAGAGAGACCGCGAATGTGTGTGTACTAGTTTTATACTGTTAGAGCTTATTTGTAGTCGTTTGAACGTTTACCAGTATCATGCCAGTAGAAATACAATACAGTGATGATATCCTTACTAAGCGAAATGTTTCAAAAGCGTATCCGTATGGTATACATGAATGTTTACACAGTGTGGCCCATATAAAGTGTTAAGGTGAATACCTCTTAAAGGAACGAAAAAAAAAAAGCCAAGCATTCCAAATCCAAAAAGGGCCTTCCAAATTGTGAAGTGGTACTTATTTTTGAGGGGCCCAACCCCAGAATTCTAAATGAAACCACGGTTATTTTGTATATTCTGGTTCGACACAATAAACTAAGCAACTTTTATTTGAACATTTTTTTTTCTAAAATGAATTGTTGAGCTGTTATAGGATGTTTCCATTGAAAACATCTCCCTCGTGAACTCAGGGAGAAAAGTTATGAAATGAAAGAATGAGGTTATTGCGGTTTCAAAGCCTCCTGAACTTTAAAATACATCCTACGTTGTTAGCCAAGTTGATTATTTACTGTGTCTCTTCAAAATTCAAAACTATTGCAGATTTTGAAGCAGTCTATTGAACACATACACACCAGTAGGACATGCTTCCTTGTCCCAAGGAGTGGTAAGGATTAGGCATTGGATTTGTATGTAAATGCATATTTAATTTGCTTTTACTTGTGATATGCAATTAACTTTTGCAATACATTTCGTATTCGCCTGTGCTTATATGTAACATTTTATTCTGTATGTAATTCATTTCTTCCGATATTGCTGCATATTGGTCATTTGTGCATGCATAGAACATACACACGCATTAAAAGTGTTTCAATTTTAAAATTAATAATTCAACATATTAGTGACAAAATATTACTCCTTACTATTGAGAAACCCATATAATTTTTCAGTGAGGTTCAGAGTAATTTTGAGAATGGTTTTCTAATATGCAAGACAACTAAGTGGTAAACCATTCAGTGTTATATAGATAAATCCCGATATTACAGTTTCGTGTTCCGTAGATAAATATCTTTAAGATGGTCCAGGTCCATCCTCCAACCTATGCTGTTTCATCGGCAGGTTCATAGCTATGTCAGGCAATTATATAAACACTAGACATTGACTTTTCGCATACTGAAATAAATGATTTAGAGAACAAACTACCTATGATCTTTTATACGAAATGGCCCATCTCATCCGACATCGGGGTAAGTAGATAATCTAGCTGCACAGCCCTACAGATACACGACAGCTTACTAATTTGACGCAACAGAGCCGCTATTCAAATGTCAAAAATGGCTGACTCTCGCTTCGGTGAACCATCTAATGCTGAAGTAGATGAAATAATTCGAAGAGGGAACCACAGAACACAGAATACAACAGGAAATATGTTTGGAATCAGTTTGACAAATTTTGTATTGAACGAAATTATAAACTAACTGCAGATACTCCAACTGCTAACAGTGCTAACATCTTAAAAGACTGGAGCACCAATATGATTGTCTTGTAGGCTGTGATAATGGACGCCGATGTATGTATGTATGTATGCCTGCTAAATGTTTCTTTTAAGAGGTTAGTATCTACAATACAGCATTTAAATAACATTTCATAGGCTGTATCATCCTTTAATGAGTGAAGTAGTCTTAATAAATACAATTTGTGACAGTAGAATCCTCTAGATAAATTCTCTCGTTACCCCGTGACCAGTAATGAATTCAGGCTGACCGGTGGGGGGAATCACCCGGGAATTCAAAGGCCCCCCCCGGGAAATTCATATCTATCTGTAAATGTATATATCATTAGCATTCCCCCCCCCCCCCCCCCGTCAAGCTTAATATCCATCCTCCCCCTGAGGAAAGTGGCCGAATTCATAATGTTCGTGACTCGAGACTTTATCTCGATAATGTGACAATCACTCGTGGCACTACTTATAATTATGTGCACACAGGAACATTCGTTGTATTCTCCTTGATACCGGACATGAGCATATGCATACTAACTGTTCACACCATTCAGTTAGGCTGCATGCATAATATCATAATAACGATTAATTACTTTCATTTTGGCATTACTGCTAAGTTTTTTGGTACCCAAACCGCTGCCTACCACTTCACGCACAAGGCTAGGGCTCCACTGGCAGTAATTTACTGCGTTTATAAGCAGTATTACACTGCCCTAAAGCGAGACGCGCATTTTTGCTTGGATGAGGCTACATAAGCAGTATTTTGCTGCCGAAGTACTGTGTTCCTCTCACGAGAATGTGGCTGTAAGGAGTGTGTCTTGACATTAACAACTCCAGCATTTTCTGAGAAAGATTACTAGAGTTTCAGTATATCAAAATCGGCTGGGCTTCTTAAAGAAAGAAAGGAAAGGAAAACCATAGGGGATAGTGACGTTGCAGGACGGCACGAAGCTACCTCTGGCGGAGAAGGTTTACAAAGCGTAAGCAACCGCACCATCTTCCCTCGTTTGTCGGAACCACACCTGGAAGATGACAGGATATGATATGAGGAAGGAAAGGAAACAGTGGCTTAAAGAATGCACCCTACCATTCGCCTAAGTAACAAGGCAAACCCAAGTCAGAGCGGGGATCACCGGGGATCGAACCCGGGACGTTCCGAATGTGAGTCGCACACGTTGCCATGACACCACCTCGCTCGGTATGTGCAATGTCTTCCTCGCCTGTGCTTTTTTAGTTCTTCAATATATTGATTTGATTTATTGAATTAGTGCAGTCATGGTTACCAATACGACACATAGGCCTATACCTACATTGTCCCAAGGAAAACAATTAAAATACATTTACAGAGTGTCAACAAAGTCTTATGTCAGAAAACAAGGCTATATTTGTTTGACACAGTGGAGTTTGATAGTGGTATAACAATAATTCAGGTTCAAAAATATCCAGTTCTCTGTAATCCTGAGAACGAAAATAGTAAGAATAGGAATGCGAGAATTGAAGCCTGGGAGAAATTAACCCAGCCTGCCGAAACTGAACAAAACAACAACTCTAGGCAGTTGTTTTTATTGTTTTAAATAGGACATAAACTAACAACATAAAGTAATAATCGTTTTGCAGTGCACATCTCCTTCACGCTGTACATACAGGCACATAAAATAAAGAAAGAAAACGAAAATTAAATGAAATAGTAGGGCTGTAGGAAACTTGTACCTACTTCAACTTTAGTTTGTATTCCAACACGAGTTTTATGAACAGCCAGTTACAAAGCCAGTGTATTGCTATTCTCTCGAAAACATAAGCCTGTCCCAATTCCACATTCACAAAGCCTTCACTGAAATAGGACTCGGTTGGGCAGATTATCAACGAAACAGAAATTACACCCATCCCCAAAAGTAAAGGGTTTCTCCGTATGAGATAGTTTCTACTACAATAAACACTGTAACAATTTATTACAGTAGGCATTGTGGATTTAAAATTATCTCTAAATAGCTATTTGAAATAGAGGATTGCGTTTAACATTACTTTTTAATGTGTTTCAATAATTTAAAGTTTATTGTACAAATCGTGTTTTTCGGGAAAAAGAAATTGTGTTTGGACAAATGGATTCAATATAGCTTTGTTAAACACCAAATAGCTTTTTTTTTTAATTTTGGTGATAAAATATGAAATATTGAGCATCTAGCACATACCTATAGGTATCTGTTCAAACATATTTAATGCATGTAAAATGGCCTTGAATGAATACGCGATCAGAAATAACCACTGAAGATAAACCTTTTAAAACTTAGTACCTACCCTTCGAATTCAAGTGAACTTAATTTATTTTGTTTTGTAATATCCCCGGGATGCTAGAAAAGCTGTTTGCTTGGCGGTTTAAGTTTGAATAAATATTACACTTGTTTCTTTTGGGGGAAAATCTCATTTTCTCGAGAAGTATGGTGTCACGATTACCCTAGATTCCCTAGTAGGCAGTGGGTATTCAAACCTGAAATTCTAAGAAATTCATACTAAATCCGGTTTCTTATGATCTTGTCCCGCTGACATGTAGCTATTCTTCCGCGCTTCCTTTCCTTTTCCCGTGATTGACTAATTTACACCTATGAATGATGGACGATGTACAAGCCCTGTATAATGTAAGATCAGGTGATAAAATCGATATAAAAATCCTTTCATGTTAGATGCATGAGCTTTCGTCATTCTGAGAAGCAGGTTTAAACCGAAATATTCTCCTGCCTTTTGTTGACAAGGTTTCACATGCATTCCAGACACACTAACTATGCTACGTTATTTATTTGACTCATGCGGTTACGAAAATGTACATTTAACAATTCACTTGGCATGCATTAAAATAAAGTATCATGTTACATAAGTAACTAATTTTTATCCCAGAACAACCTACTCCACGAAAGCAGCCAATGAAAGATGACTTGTGCAAGTGACAGTAAAGTGAGACCTGGCAAAGTTACCTATATGGCACAGAGTTCAGATACCAAAATAAGAATGATATTGTCAATTGAAGGTGTTTTCATAACACCCTGTACTGAGAGGAGAAAAACGCAGATGCTAAGGTCCATTAAAACTGTGATCAGACAAAATCGATTGCGGCAGAAATGATTGTGGATCGTCATTTCGAAGCACCGGCTAGCGATGCAAGCAGAGGAAGACAGTTGCTCCCCACCTCCATTTTGTTGCTGAATCTTGGCAAAGTAATTATAACTTTAGGAGGTGGGGCCTGCGCGCTAGCATAGCAGAGGGTGGAGAAAGCACAATCGATACCTAACATCTTGATGAAGTTCACTACTCAAGTTTAATTCAATTAACTGTACTGCTACTAACTTGGGAGCAAGATGTTGTGATGTTGTAATAGGACACCATCCCAAGCTTTCCTTCCGTTCTTTCCAAGTAATCGGCTTAAGAATTTCTTTAGCTCGGGGAGCAAATTGACATCTTTCTCGAGATCTGTTACTTGAAACAAGGGAATGGGAACATTGTTCCGATATAAATCCTTCATTTTCAACCAAGCACAAAGAATTGTAATCTAGAAGTCATCACTTTTTCAGAAATGTTTCTTCATCTGTTCTAAAAGTATGTGATTGTTAGTATGTAGGTATATAACTGGAATCGGTATGACAATGTACACCAAGTATAAAGAAGAAAACTAACAAACTCTGATGCGTTCCATTAACATGACTTTATTTGCGTAGCCTCTATTCGTGCAAAACCATGTTCTTCTATCTACGTGAGTTAATTATGGTAAGCCTTTGCATTAATAGTGTCATATGCGCTTTTTCATAGGTACATAATGGATAGAGGTAGTCAAATGTTCAAAAGTGTGTCGTGTACGGTGCTCCTGAAATCCCATGCTCCTTCGCCACATCGCGAGAAACAATAAAATAGCGACACCACTTAAAATGACAGACTAAAAACTCATACCAACAATAACGGATATCCCAGAAATGGCTGAACCACAAAAAAGTTATTGTGTGATATGTTTTTGTCTATGCCTTATGGTTTACCCGTTATACAAAATTATTTTCCAATGAAGAGGATTTCACAGATTATTGCCAAAAAGTTCAAAATATACATTTTCTGTTTCATGCAAAACCCTTAAATATATGCTATCTTAATCAAAATCGTTAGGGTCGTTTTGAAAAAAATAGAAAATATCGAAAAGTTGTCTATGTAAAGTGGAGTTTGGGGTGGGATGATTTTCTTTCAAATCTTCCTATCGAATATTTGGAGCATACTGAACTCAAGGACACAGATAGTTGTAAGACAGCTTCCGAATACTATTTAAATGCTGACTTTAATTTTAAGTCTCTCGACTGTTGTTTATCTAACATAATGAAATGAAACTTTGATACTGAACACGGCAATCTTTTCCAAACACAGTCCACGCAAAATTACCTATGTAAGTTATAAATTACACATATCATAAACAAAGTTAAAAATTTCAAAATGATCACTGTTATAGGAATATTTAAGTGCACTTTCTTGTAACACTATATGTTATTCTTAGCGAATGTTTTGTGTTTTAATATTCACACTGTTTGAAAATGTTCATCTAAGTTTGCTTCTTATATCTGAAGACATCTATCCTCAAAATCTATCACAGAATCTATGCTAAATTTTAAACCATATGTTTTTTATGGATCATGATTACAATGTGCGGAATAATTGTATGCAATATGTAGATACTCGGCTGAGAAATGAGCGGTAGACGTACATGAGCTTTAAGGGTTGCACAGAAAAGTGCACCTAAAATATGAAAGATAAAAATTATGGTAAACTGAGTCGGCCCTCATAGCTGTAGTCATGGAGCGTATGTGTTTGACGCTCCGCCGCGCAGAGGGTTGGGCATTCGAGTCCCACCTCGGGCATGGGTGTTTGTGTATATTGTATTATTGTATATATGTGTAAAAGAACGGATAGCAGGAAGGCGCAGAAAAAAAATCGGGAATGTCATAGAAACAATTGCAACTGAGTGTTTGCTTGAACGGGCGTGGTCCGCGCAGCCATATTTAAATGTCCAAAATTAATATCAGAACAAGCATCAGAGCGTTAAATAATGGGAATCATACTTACACCAACCGAAAATAAGCACGTATAGTCAGTGGCGGCTCGTGCAAAATGTATCAATGTGTTAAAATATTTACTTTTTTCCAGTACCTATAACATCACAAGTTTCCAACATACAACTTGATAGCTCATTTTTGATGAATTTTGAAATCCCCTTAAAACCTAATCACCTGTTTCATGTTCCTTCACTGCACTATCTTTATCACAAATTAAACCCACCAAACATAAAAACACACCAGATAGGCACGACTAAGTATTGTTACGATATTGGCATTACCTAATACAGATAGGAGTACGCAAAAGCTTTTTAGGAGCTACATAACATTTAAAATGCACGTAGTCGCTATATGTTTCCTGAATGATCAGAAATAACGAAAAATATTTCAGCCAGAGATATTTGAGTCGTGCTCTGCCCATGAATGCATTTTGCTTATTCTACCGGTCTACACATCAATGATACCTTACAGCTGCGCTAGCTAATTATATTTTGTATTTTTTGTTCCAAACGCCGACAGCAATAACAGTGTCTGGGAATGTACGTTACCGACTGATTTATAATATTTCAGTTCTCAGAAAAGTTCAAACGTAATAAACACTTTTACGAAGTTAACAAAGGTGATACTGGAGACATCGTATGGCTTAGCGTTGCTAACTGCTACGCAGTTGAATTTCTTTTTATTCCTTGTTCATTGATTATAGCAGATAAGATGTTCCACAGAAATTCCGCTAAAGTACCTAACCAAACAATTCCGAATTCTGGCACAAGTATAGGGCGTACAATTAATGATATGGCACAAGTTATTGTTGAACAAATAGTAGAATATATTAAAATGTACAAACGATTTGATGGGTTTGTCTGATGGTATTTTGACGTTAAAAAATGCTACTGCATATAATATCTATAACAGGCTGGAATGGGAAATTGTCTTTGGGGGTACGCGTGGAAAAAAGGTTGAATTCCACTGACCTATTGCACTAAGATCAAGTGGGCTATTTGTATGCTTATTATTTACAATATGTTTGTTAATGCATTAATACACCTAAATGCTATTACTAGCTCTCTATCTCACAAATCACTGTTTCTAAATAGCCAATATGAAAGGGGCAAAAGTCACATTTCGAACGTCACACCCGCAGATCCTTCTGTTTTCATACACTTTCGTATTAAATTTCCTCATATACTTCTCTTTTATATAATATTTTAATCTTATTTTATTATTCTAAGGCTGCCTATTGCCTTTTGATTTAGAGTAGGTCTACCTAGCTATTTAACCCTCACATTCTCCTCCAAAAACGATCTGCTTGAAAAGGGTATCTTTAATAGATAATTTACAGAATCCGCGCCATGTTGCTTGCGCAACACAATATGCGGACGCAAAAAGGATTGTACAGTAGCTTATTTGCAGATAAGTGCCTGTATCTAAGGTATCCAAGTGTCTCATATTCTTCTTATAGGTTAGATAAAAGCTTATGTGGGACCGACGAATTGGACTGGGTTTTTACTTGGTTTCCTTCAGTCACCAAGATAATTGCTGGACTGGATATTTAATACCACGACCCAACGTTCCACATTATGTTTAAAATAATAGTAAGAATGAAAATATATTATAACAGCGAATGCTGTGCCATCTACCCACAGATTATGAAAGCAGGTTGATTGGACGCCACCCTAATGCCTTCTACCCGGCAGGTGAAGTAGCGGAGATACAGTTGCTTGGGACTATAATACCTTCGTGGTCACATGATGGTACCATCTGCCCATCACATGTGGAAGGCGAGGTACAGTTGCCTAGTCCTAAGGCCTCTGACAACCAAGGTGGTATGGATTCTTTCTCTTTATCTCGAACCGGCATACCTGCATTAAAAATTACTGAACTTCCGTTTGGAGGCGTGGCCGGCTTAACGAACATACTTTTGGCATCGGAAGCACGCTGTTTGCCGGCGAAGTCGAATATTCGCAGCCCTTCAAATTCAGGCACATAGATTTTTCAATCAAATTATGACTACAATAACAGAATAACTTCGTTAGCCTTGGTTTTCCAGTGCAAATGTGATGTATTAAGGTTTGATGCAGTACAAAGGACTGCTCTAGCAATTTATACTAAAGTTTGTTTAAATTTGGGGTAAGGAGACTCGAACTGCTGAATGTTACAATGACTTTTCATGAAAGTATTCTGGGACAAACATTTAGGTGAATTTGAATAAACACAAGAAGAAGATGACGGCGTAAGGCGTAAGGTAGTGTGAAACTACCCTAAAATAACTTTATTGAGGACCGGATCATTGAGTTGATATCCTTTGGGCCTTAAATAAGGATGAATTTCCTTGAACCAAGGAGAGGAAACTTACTTCCATCCAAAATGTGCAACACCAAGCGCCCTTTGATCCATCCAGCAACAAACGGAAGCGTGTAGGGTTTTACTATGATGTTAATATATGTAATATGTCAAGAAATTACCTCAATATCCAATCCTACGTCATTTATAGACGGGAATCTGAGTACCAGCATTTTCAAGTATCTGTCAACGGGAAACTATCATTTTAATCGTTTCATCTTTGTCGTTAACAAAAGCAACTTTAGGAACTTAGCATCCACACTGAACACTGCGATACTCATGTTTGTTCTAGATAATGTTCTTTTTTTCCTAATAAATGTAAAGGAATATCTAGAAACAAAAGCAAAATATTTAAACTTTTGCTAATGGTGCTATGAACTTTACATCTTGCAAAGAAATTTGTTACCAACTTGATATCACATGAATAGAGTGCATGTCACAAAACCCAGAAATAGCCGAAATCGTTGGGTGGCTATCTATCAATGCTAAGTATTGGTGGTTCAAACCTCGCCTGCTACATGCTTATTTTATGAAACGGAAAATTAACCAGTGTCTTTAGTTCTCCGAGCTTTTTATCAGGAATGGAGAGTCGCGATAAAGCAGGCATCGCGAACTTTGATCTCGCCAGACAACGCGTGAATTGTGACGCAACTTCCACGACACAATACCCCTCTCTTAGCTTAGGTATCTAGCATTATCAGCGTTGGTCCACTCCGTTATCTGAGTACTGCGTGTTCTGCTGACAGTAAACCACAACTCTATTTGGGGCTGAATGATAGGAGAACTATATTTTCTGTGGCAAAAACGAGAATGTGAGGTGTTTATTGTGCTCGTTTCTGGGTGTCAACAATAGCAATATGCAACGCCATTGTGTGAAATGTCACAAAGATGATGCTACAGTATCGGGTAAATTTATTACCGACTTGATATATAAATTAATGGTAATTCATACCGAATTATACAAGATATTAGGGTCTTCCTATACGAATGTAATGGCCATAATTTGATTTCTTATATAACTGCAGTTGTATATAAATACATGGAGCCGATTATTACGGCGATTAAATTTTAGAGCAGGAACGGATAACAGCGTTACGATAGTTAAAGACAACAGGCTCTAGCAAATGTGATGACTAGGGTTCGAACCTTTATACAACTATCGCGAAATGAGGTAATCCACATGGGCAGAGCGTGACGTCATTGTGCGGGTACAGTACCAGCACAAAACACATCGCCTACAGTGCATAGTGTCTCTCGAATGAGTTCACTAATTCCACACAGTACAATGCCTACAGCACGAAAATCGAATATTCACATATTGCTGAACTTGTTCAAGAATTTGGGGATTAAAACGGTGATAACGTTGAATATAATTTGTACAAAAACTTTATCTAGAACGTTCCTACGTAGACTGTACCTTGCCTCCTCTGTGTTGCGATCATGAGACAGACTGACCCCTCCTACTTCCTATAGTCCTAACTCCGCAACATTTTGTTTCCTGTATGAAGGTTATGATATAGTGATAACGATATAACAAAGTCCGACTATAATTTAAAAACAGCTGCTTGGAAACCATAATATAATTTGGGAAATCTCAAAAGCAATGAAACCTTTTACAGATGCAGAGGTTATAAAATCCTATGTGATATAACTAATATAATATTATATCCCCAACAAGCAAATTTAAGTTCTCAAAATGTATGTTTGCTAACATCCTCAAGACTATAGTGCTAAAAATTACAGTAGTTTAAAAGGATATTTAAAATGAAAGTAATGAGTTTGTCAATTACACTCTAGACTGGATGAGACAGCAGACATAAACGACAAGGTACAGCTAGTAATCTTTATTTGTGTTGTAAACGAGATGCTCCTGTACACGAATTGCTTTTGAATCTCATAGCCCTTAAGGAACAAACAACAGGAGAAGAACTGTTGGAAGCATTGAAATATACAGCAGAAAAAGGTCGAGACTTGAATAGGCTGATATCAGCGGTGATAGATACTGCTCCAGCAATGATTGGGGAAAAGAAGGGTCTGGTAAGGAGATCACCGTAATTTTTTTAAAATGTTACAAATACCTGAAAAGGTGCACTTTTTCAATTGTATTATCCATCAGGAGCTACCGTGAGGACAGATTGTGAATGAAAAACGGACACTAATGGATATTGTTGTTAAGACTATTATCGAAATTAGTTCCTTCAACCCAGAGGTTTCGGATTCGATTCCCAGCTGGGATTTTTTTCTAACCAGAATAATTTCCTCTCCCCCAACAGGGTTTGGATGCATGAACGTGGGGGCGAATGTGATAGTGTTTAATGTAAAAATTATAAAAATCAAACCTCAAGATATGATAATAACACCGTCAGTTGTTTCTGAAGTCAAAACCCACGATATGACCAAAGAAGTTACATGCATCTGTGAACGGTTTATTTTAATTATAAACTGAACACATTGAAATGAGAGAAAAATGCGCTTAAGTGATATCAGCCTTCATGCACAATTAACACAACCACTACTTACACGGCAAACCCAAAGTCACTATGGCGTAGTGAAAGAAAATTAAATAAAATAAAAAACAGACAAAATGTATCTGTAATATCCGAAAAAGGTTTAAATCTTCGTTGTCTCCTATTTATTTACTGCGAATACTATTGAACAGTATGTATTATGTTAGTGCCCATCACGAGCCACCTGTGCCGGCAGAGTGCGCTCACCTCCGTCTTCACTTTGTGCGTTGCGGGTAGTATCTGTATGGCGTCATGAATTTGTGACGCTCCTGTTCTAAAGCCTCAATCATATTGCAGCAATATTGTATAATAGTATATTTGGCACAGATTATATAAATAATGATTTTGGCGTTAGAACAGAAAAAAAAAGAAAAGAAAAACAAGACGCGCTGTTTCAGATTCAATCCAAGTTCAGGACATTATCCTAGGTCCGCGGCAGGACGCTTTAACACGTTCAACCACTACTGAGTAAAGGGATTATGCGTCGAAGATAAAGCTTATGTTGGCAGCAAAGAGCTAAACACTGGAATCGTTGTTACTTTTGCTGCACTGTTTAATCAAAGCCCAATAATATATTATTTTCAGTTGAATTTGCAATATTTGTGCGTTAATTTAGAAGGATTGCTGAAATATTGATTTTCAAAGCTGCGAGGTGAGCCTCTGAACAGGAAGGGAAGTATATATTACAAATTTTACTCTCATATCATCTACTTAGGAACGCCTGAGGATTAGGTGACCCTTCGTGCAGGTCTCACTTAAGTTGGGTATTTACTTTTATGAAAGATAGTACGTATTAACATACAGTTAACTATGTGGTAATACACTCCTTTGTCCTTGGGGATGTATAAAGTCAGGCTTAATGAACGATTTGTAATACATCCTCATGGAATGTATTTGTGACCCCGAAACCTGGAAGTTTGAGTTCCATTGTTGCAGATGTGACTCCGGAAAAGCAACTTCCTCAAGCAACCTGGCCTTTATCCAAACAACCTGGAACTTCTTGGTGACGATGCAGCCATATCAAAGAGGTAGTTTTGCACACAGCAGTTTAATTTCCGCCCGAGTTGATTTTCTAAGAAAATTCAATTATAAATGCACATTTAGTATGCCTTTACTTAATTAGGCTTTGTAATAAACATCTTGTTCTTCTGTTCTTGTATGTAAACCTTTACAGTGCATGTAATTGCTGTTTCCAACACCGCTGTATATTTGCTCGCGTATCCATGTATCGAGCATATAGTACTATTGTTTTTAAATTTTTGATCTTAAAATTAATATTTAGACGGTGACAAAATAACAGTGATCGTATTACGGAGACACCTCTAGGGAGCCTATCCAGTATGGCTGCTGCCTTCTTCTATGCAGATAATTCCAATGCTGTTAACGAATTATTAAGTACCCTGAATCCAATTAACGCTTTGTCGACTCAGCGTCCTCGTACCACTTTTGATACCGGGTATTACAAAGAAATTTGCCTATAATCAAGGAGTTTCAAAGTTATTGCAAAAGTTATAATAAAACTCGAAAAATATGGTTTGTATTTACATGAATATTTACCAGTTGTCAGTAAGATTCAGAGTAAACTTGGGGTCTTCCTTGAAAGTATGCAGAAAAACACGTGGCATATTTTTTTAACATCCTCCAAGTGTCATATCGGACGGTGAATGAATGAAACAGATGAAATGATGCTCAAATGAGCCAGAGGTCCGTAGAACTTGAAGTTATCCGACATTCGTCTTCTCAAGATAAGGGAAAACCTCAGAAAAACCCTTATCCGGATAACTCACCCTAAACGAGATTCGAACTCGCGACCTCTTGGATGGAAGCCAGACATGCTATCACCACGCTACGGAGGCGTACAAACGCGGTCGGGTGAAATCAGACGGCGGGAGGTATCGGACAAGGGTAGTTTCTTGCTTTGGGAATAGATGGCCGAAGCGAGCGGCCAATTAACGTATCCCTTATAGTGTTGCAAGCAGTGTTCACCAGCGTCAGTTGAGAGTCAGCATTTCCAGTGAGGGGCAGCGCCATTTTGTTATCCCTTCGTATTTTACTGAGAATATAGTCAACAAATACAAGTGAAATATCATTTTATGCATCTTAATACATTCCTTACTTTTAGGTTTATAAACTATGAACTTAAAAAGCATTTGGTTTGAAATGTACCAACGTCAATCCTTCTTATGCATTTAGGCATCGTTGGGCTGGTATTGGACAGAAAACTTGTGGGTGGTATCGGACAGTTCATTTTATGTTTCATGATTTTTCTAATATTTTTTTCGGTTTATTTTAGGTAAAATGTACAACATACAGACCCTTTGGGAAGAAAGAAGCATGATACTGGCAGTAAGACAGTGTCAGAAATAAAAAATATGTCCATTCGAGAGGCCAGTGAGGAATTCTCAGTTGCCAAAAGCACTGTAGGGGATCATATTAAAGCTCTTGAGGCTGGCAAAGGGATTTCACGAAATCGTAGCATATACATGAATGAGTTTATTCCCTGGAAATAAACTCCTGTAAGTGATAAGGAAAATATTCTGTGACTGTGCTTATCTATTGTCAGGCGCTGCACACGATAATGGAAGCCTGGGGAATTCCTCTCCCGCTCATTCCCTCTTACAAGCAGAGTTCACTCGCGCCATTGGCGCACGCTTCACAGGAATCGCGCCGTTGAGTTCTGCAACTCTTTTAACACACGAAGGGTTATATACTTACCTCAATGCGGATGAGATGAGCCACCTGGTATGTAGCAGGAATAATAAGCAATCAGCTGTATGTGTCATATTTATATACTCAGTACAGTTTGGTTTGTTCAGTTTTATTATACTTTGTTATAAGAAATTATAATCTGTTATAAGAATTTGTAATTCGATGAAGCTTGCAATCTATACGCGGAAATTTAAAATAAGGCCGTTAGACTGACCGTAGCCAATCAGCATGGAGTGTGCGTGGAAATTTGAAAATTTGTGTAGGAAGCCAAGCGACACTTCCAAATAATAGTTAGCGTCTGTATCTCAGTTCTTGTTAGTATTTGGTTTCAGACGGGAATGAGTCGTAACCGTCAATATATATATAGCATCTAAAAACGTGGTTTGTGCTAAGAAACTGAATACACGTGCCTAATGTAAATGTGTATAATTGATGGTGATTTTAGCATCAATGCCTAATTATATGCTATTCAGCATATAACCTAAAGGAACGTATAAGCTTGAGACATTATTCCTATGGTAATAATTACCATGTAAAGGTTACTTAAACCCGGGACATAAAGTACTTACAATTGTAAGTCGCCCTTGGGATATTTATCTCTGATGTGAGATTCCCTTGTGGTCTACTGGGAAAAAGTACGAATCAGCTGGGGAATTTAATGTCGTACTGGCAAGTTGGCCATGGTAGCTTAGGGGTTAAAGCTGCCGCTCGATAAGCGGAAGATCCGTGGTTCAAATCCCGGCTGTGGCATTGAATTTTGCAGTTTTTGATTCAACCTCTTAAACATTGCCCACACACGGTTTGTGTGTTTAAAATCACTAGCAGTAAGCTTGTTGGCATAAATAAATAATATTATTAATGTTGTTTAAAAGTTTAAGCTGAAAATTGAAGTCTAGATTTATAATTTCCTCCCAAACTAGTAAGATAATTAAACATTCACTTAGGTGTAAATTATTAACATTCTATGAAAGACTGCAATATAAAATATAAATTAAAAAGTATAATTACACTGTGCGGAGCATTCTTTCAAAGCATTAAACAAATAATAAAATTATGAGCATTCCTGGAAAACCAATTTGAATAGATGCATGTTGTTTGATATACATTAAAACCCTAAATGCTATGTTAACATTTCACATGCATCCAACTGCAATTTATGGTATCCTTAATTAACCATTTTCATTTTCTTAATGATTTTTCCCCTTTGAGCTACCAATATTTTTATTGTTTTATTCAATTCCCTTATTCTAATGTAAGTTCTCGTCCTACCCAATGTTGCTATTTCTTGAGGAATGGTGCAAGTTATTTCCTTCTTGTTTACGATTACCTCATTAAGTGAACCCATTGTTGCTTTAATTGTTCATCATGGGACACAAAGTCCCCATACATGCTTAAAAATATGTTTTCCATTACATTGGCGAACAACTGGAGCTTTATGCAAGGTAAAACTGCAGTTCCTCTTGAAACAGAACTAGTCTAATCCTTTTTGTCAGCTAGAATCAGTTTTGTGTGTATTCCCAAGTCGAGGTGCTGATTAATATGTGTAAATGTTGCGTAACCCGCAAATGCCCCTCCTAAGATGTTCGCTTTTGTGCCAATATTTCATAGTTTCTGACACATCTTCATCTTCATCTTCATGTTCCTGAATTTCTCCATCTGGTTTCAGGATTTCTTTTAATAATTCTGCTGTGGCACAAAACTATTTGTTATGCACCCGAGCTGTTCTGTTTTATATCATAGGTAGTAAGCTATAAATCCAATGCCAGTGACATCGTAAACGCGCATAAGAAACTGCTAATAAATTGTGGACAAGTGCGCCTTCTCACCCGTAACGCCGCCCTACTGTGTAGGTATAAATGCATGTAACCAACTTTGTTTTTACTCATTATTTTTATATATCGCGCCATAATGTTCTTACAGCGACGGGAAACACGTACATTGCTTTTTCAGTGAAGGCTGTGTAAACTTCACTTGGTGTATAAATGTAACATGCTTCTTTAAATTTGCTATATTGTATGACTTATCATTGCGCGGAAATATTTTTCTGCATATTTTACACACTGCCGTGTTATTATTAGTACTGTATATTTCAAAAAAGTTCCACGCGCCACTCATGTTTTGTTCAGTATAACTATTGCACACTGGTAAGCCAAAATAGTTATGGAAGGCAGTTTATACGCAATACCTGTAAGGCACGGTCGTGATTCAAGTTTGACTTGCGAAACACTAACAGAACAAACCTTCCCATGCACTGTAATATCTCATGTCTTAAGTGTCTGATTTCATTCCGCTGGATTACTGATTCTGGTCACCACTGTAGGGAAATATAAGCCCAAGAGTGAGTCACCAAGCCAGTGTATTGCAGAAATATGTTCCAGTGCGTCAGCTGAATCAGCTTCGTTCACAACTCAGTTAACAGTGCATATTACCTCTACTCCTTCCATTGTTTTGGATGTTTTCATTTAGACACAAGAGTCTATGGGATTTTGCATTGATTCGCTCACAGGAAACGCAGTCAAAGTCTATCAAGCGCTAAGAAATAGAAAAAGGTCTTAATTATAATCCAGGAACCCTTTGGACACACGTGTGAGGCAACAACCAACTTCTTTCATTCCTTATCTAGCAACAACCTTCAATATGCAAAACCAGAAACTTTAACAGTATTGAAAAAGCATCGAAGGTTTACCTTAACCTCATATTAGACATACTTGGAAATCTAGAATATTGAGGTATTCATGGTGCCGAGGTCCCATCTTTATTCGACATTTTCATTGGATTTTCTACCAACGTTTACTATTTATTGTATATAAGCAGAAAAGGCAAAATTCCAAGCTTCAGCTTAACAGCCCTAATGCTTTTCTCGATATTAAGATTTTATATAGACATTAAAATAGTGTTTAAGGATGGCCTTTTTTCTAATTTTTAAAATAAAACAAACATTTTTTCGCACAGAAATAAAAGAAATGGCTACCTATTTATACTCCTCAAAAATTTTAAAACCTTGATTACATTTTAGACAGACCTGGTAAAAAAATTGCCTCTCGTGGAACATTTTGAAGTTAAGAAAATAGTGAAAGCGAGAAAATTAAATTTAAAGATGTGTGAAACAGTAGCCATCTATTTTCTGGCCTTCTGCGTAGCTAAAATTGACCAGATGTGGAATAGCATTCTGAAACGTCAGAGTACATAATATTTACATTCCTTTAAATAACAGATTTAGGAAATATAATACTATCAGAAAATATTAGGTGTTAATTCGGGGTTATTATGTCCCTATTAAATCAAATACAGGTTTACATTGAGGACTAAGATAATCACATTCGCCATGTGACGTTATTTGTAGTGGCTCCAGACCAAAGCAAAGTTCACATTATTGAGGTGCTAGGCTTGAATTAGGTTTATAGCCCAAAAATCAAGTTTGTAATTTTTGTCACTTCTTAACTAATTTTCACAGAGGAGGTTTACATTTCTATTTTTAACAGATCATGGCTATAGTTTACTTCCCCAATTTTACACCACCTAGAGCCTCCTTGGCTTTATCAAAAATGTTGCGATATTGTTTATGTGCTTGGTGCGCACCACACAAGGTGAAGGTTTGCAGGCTGCAACTTCATCACTTGAAAGCAACGTAAATGATCCCGTTTAGTTTCTATCCATATATTGAGAAAGGGGTTGAAACTGTTGAGCTCATCTCTTCCGTCCGTGAGCAAGCTATCGGCATGCTGTCAATCTATAGGCTTCCTTGGCATCCTGAGGGCATTGGCAAGGAGACATGGTTCACTTGAAAGGCAGACTAAAGCCAAGTATTGGCAATTAGTGGTAGGTATCTACAATCCTAAATGCTACATGAGTACAACTTAAAGGCTTTAAAATTCGCATGGTCACGACAAATGCTTCTTAGTCGACGAGCATAGAATTCACACGTAACCGTCTATGACTGCGTGTTAGCAGCACACGCCTGAGTTCTGCAATATGGTTACCAACTATACAAGTGATATTCAATTTGTAGGGTATTACATCGTTCGGCAACTTCTCAGTGACTGTGAACTTAAGGATTCATCAAATCGTATATACAAGAGTCCGTGTTGTCCTTTAACCAATAAACACTTACGCATACCCCGAGTTAGGAATCTCACCGCTCGAGTGAAGCCAGGTACAACAACGAGCAGAGATATTGTGGGTTTAAGGTCCACTGGCACCCAAAACACGTGGCCGTGGAGCAGAAACCTGCTTCAAAGTTGACACCATCTTCGAGAGGTGGGACAGCTGCTTTAAATGTCAGAAGTATCTACTACAATACAAAATATCTAGGAACTACAAATGCCTATAGTTTCAGTTCATTATACTACTTATGCTACTTATTAATAGGTATATTTGGTTAAAAGAACACAGAATAGTAAACCAGAAGTTTCTTAATATAGGTATATAATAAGAGCAGAATATCTCAAAAGTTATAAACAATGGCAGAACTGTCAGAGGAACCTTATATTGTTGCTAAATACGCAGATATTATTTTTAATGCTTTTTAAAAATCTAAACTTACGTGGTTCGTTATAGAGCTGTCCTTTTGTGACAGTGAAATACTATATTTTATACACACTAAATTTCACTGAAGTAGCTGCAACGGCAATAGTCAGAACATTGCAAACCTGCAAAAATACTTAGATGATGTAGAGGGTATGAACCCCATTAAAGAAATTATATTGCACTGTTATTATTACATTTTTCGCAGTCATTTAATAGTGTTTCTGATCCAGTTGTTTTGCTCGAATACTTCTTTCATGTAAATTGAACCTCTGGTGTTAATTCAGACTTGCCTGTGAATGCCTAGTGTCCGGCAAGTGCATAATGTAAGGACCCACGGAACTGCTTGGTATTGAAATATAAAACACAGGCGGTGCATCGCGTAAATGACACTAACACGGGTTAGAAATTAAATCTTTACTTTTTAGGTTCACAGTTGTAAGCGTGTCGTCGCTAAACCTGAGCGAGCGTTTGCAGAGAGGTCGATGTTTTTCTGCCGTGCCAGTTTCCGACAGCATATCCCGTTATTCACGTGGTGCTTTTCCTAATATCTCTGTTGTTATGGGCAATTATTTTGGCCACGTGCAACATTGATTGATCAAATCCTTGTTGATTGAGGGCCACTGAAACGGGATCAAACTTTGAGGCTGTTATATAATTGTAGTTCTTCATTCTTAATTGTGGTTCAACCACATCAGTTGACCGTGCACTAGACTGCTCAACACTCATGATTCTGCGAGAATTGCTCAAAGCAAACCATCCAAACGTATATCCAAAGAGGTTGCAGAGCAAATACAATCTCCTTGTGCTAATCGCTTCGTTTTAGTTTTGATTTTTAAATGTTGCTTAATTGGACAGTTTTTACTGGTAAACTAAATGGAAAACAGAAAGTGGTCCCTGAATGTTTCTCAGCATGATATAGACGTTCATTTGGAACTAACTCTCTCATATTCCAATAAAGTAGAAAACAAAGGGTGTGATTCACGTTTATTAAAGAAGAAGCAAAAGGTATGAATATATTTAGTCACGTATTTAAACATGAGATCAGTTGAGTTATAATAACCAAATAAATCAATCGCTGTTCATTAAAATAGCGCGGGAAGATAATTTATTTGTAAACTGTTTTATACATAGAATTTTGAAAATACCGCAGAATTCCTTAACTCACAATAATGATGTGAAGTAAA
Organism: Tenodera sinensis; assembly: GCA_030765045.1. Taxonomy (NCBI): domain Eukaryota; kingdom Metazoa; phylum Arthropoda; class Insecta; order Mantodea; family Mantidae; genus Tenodera; species Tenodera sinensis. The sequence continues at coordinate 120,801,343 of CM060964.1, read as the reverse complement.
TTGTAGGTTAACAAACATAATAATTGAGATTTTCTAATACATCCGATTGCTTTGTCTAACGTAATTAAAATGACTGAAGTTTTAATAAATAGTGATGCAATTATAAAGGCATGTGTGTAGTTCTCACGACATCCATAAATCATTCGATTTGATGAAAGTCGCTGCAGATTTACAAGTTGTGGACAAAAAGAAGTAATTATATCGAACCATTACTGATTATGTGCAACGCCGTTTTTTGGTGGATGATACAAACATCTCTAATCACAACATTAAACCTTGTGTAGCGTATGATCTCAAAGTTAAAACTGTATCTTGGATGAAACAGATAATTGTGGATCCTAAGAAGCTCCAACCACTCAGTAATTTCATTTCCTAACAATCACACTGCATCCTTTGATAGCCGGAATCGTTCCTTAAATGTCCTGTCCGCATACTCTTTAAGAGGGTCCCTCTTTCTGCAGTGATTCGATTTTGATGTTGGTCCCGATTGAAGTAATATAGTGCATCATCTCGCCCTCAATACTTATAAGAAAATCGAAAATTGCAACCAAAGCGACTTGACTGCATTCAAAAGAGATGACCGGTCCTTGATCGCAATCAAAGGAAATGATCGGTCCAGCACCCACGGTCCTGGTTGGCGATTATTAACTGCCTCCTACAACTTGGGTCATTGTCACTTTCAATACTTTTAGTCCATGAAAGTCTCGAAAGCAAATAAGCGGTCTAATGGTCAAGCACTTGACAATGATTTTATGGATTTGGCCAAGGAAACGCGAGTATTTACAGCGCGTCACAAAATCTGCAACATGGCTGAAAGCGAAAAAAAGTTTCTTGGACAAGGGATGTTGTGTGCGAGTTGATTAGGCTACCTACGAAAGCTGGCCTTGTCAGAACGTTGTGGGGTCCGTGTATTACCCAAGAGAATGAAGAAGACAAGGGCATATAAAGCAGTTACCAGGCAAATTTGTATGCAATATGCAATAATGCATTAATGCAATGTCATAGCTCAGAGTTAACCTATTAATTCGAGTTATTTCCGTTGTATTTTTAACCGTAATCTGATTTCATGGGCGAAACTTCGGTTTAAAATTACTTAAAGAATATTCTTTCATTGCAAACTATTATATCCTGACCCTAATGGTAAATTACTTCGCATGTGGTAAATTACCAATGTGTTCTAAAGGGGTTCGGTTTGGCAAACAGATAACATATAAATACTTATGTCATTGTCAAGTCTTTCCTTCTCTTGGCAGATCATGTAAAATATTGTAAAATACATTTTTATATGATACAGTTATTCTCATAAACTCTTTAATTTAAAAAAAATAGTTTGATCATGTACATGGGGATTGGGAATCGGGTCCCGGATACCACCATAAATATGCTATACATCTGGCGTTGGCAGGTCTTCCTTATACAACATTAAATTCTTCAACAGATTCGCGTGTGTGCTGGCATGTCATACTGGCATGTTACCATGGTATCTCAGTGGTTAGAGCAACTGGACGGAAATCGGAAGATCCGTGGTTCAAATGCCAGCTGTGGCGTTGAATTTCGCAAGGTGATTCAACCTTTCCAATGTTTCCTTCACACGGCTAATGTCATAAGACAATTAATTGCTAAGAGTGATAACTAATTAAACGGCTGAAGCTAGCTTCACGTACGATATCGTTGAGCCTGCTTCGTTCCCAGGTTGCCTCTTGCGTTGGCAGTCTGTGAACTCTAGGTCTTTCCTTCATAAACTCAAGAATTTGCATTGGTATGAAGTAATCAGAACTCAGCCTACTTGAAGGAAATGTTGCACACAAAAGCAAACTGTTTCTGTAAATTTTTAAATGCATTGTCGATGTTAGACGATGTTACTAAATTGTATCTTGGAGTCAGGATAGAATTCAATTAACTGAAGTTTTTTCTGGTTTACAAAATGGTTTATCAGACGTGGTTTTTCAACTACTAGAATAGGTTTTAATTGGAATATGTTTAAGACCGGCAATGATCCGAGTCCATTGTTGTAACGATATGGCATGCGTTGGAAGATGGATGTTTTTCTACACTCCAATACCAAGAATATCAGGAAACAGTGCTGTATTATGTGAATAAGAAGTTGATTCAACTGTGGCTAAAATATATAAACCATAACGATTACTCATTAAGAAGACGCTGACCAATAGGGTTAGTTACTCTACACGCCACGATGCGTTTACTATTTAAGACTCCCAAGAGGAGAGTTGAACTATCAACTAGAAAAAGAAATTAAACATGTTGGAATTAAGTGCGCAGGATGTACGCTTGGAAGCGCAATGTAAAACGAAGTAATTTTTATCACGATATTTAATTTTAACTTCTACTAGTTCCAGATCTCCTGTGCCAGGTAAAATGATTGTATGATGGGTAATAGTACATTTAATGAGTATTGATACTCCACCGGCAGCATTATGAGTTATTCTGTCATTCCTATAGATTTTGTAACCAGAAAGACAGAAAGACTCGCTTGGCAAAAAATGTGTCTGTGAAACAAGCAATATCTATATTATGAATTGTTAAAAATGAAATTTAAGAATCCCTTTTCATTCGAAGCTCATTTTCATTCCAGTTTACAACTGTAGCTGATGGAGAAAGACTGCATTACGCTCTGCTATTTTGTAAAATTGGTGATAGAAGAGAGGTTACAAATTCTTGGTATATGTGAGGTTAGGAATGTGTAAGGGATGAATGTTTGCAGGAGTTCAGTGAGTAAAGAAGATGTCGTGGAATCTGATGTGGTTGATTCAGACGTTGGTTTTGACCTCGACGAATGACTTGCGAAAAAGTGTATTGATGTGACCTTGAGTCACCTATAGTTGTTGATTGTTACCTCTGAAATGGAATCATTGGACACGCTGGTTTCTGCAGGTGAAGAAAGAAGCTAAACTCAGGAGGAGCAGAGGTTGCTGTTCCCTGGCGGACAGATTTGAGGCACCAGTTCTTTTATTTTTAGGAAGTATTGACATCACCTGTAACTGGCTGAATATTATTCGCTGCAGTTCACACACTTCTGGGGAGTGGTTTGTCGTTGACGATAGTGTCCTAGGTTATGACAGAGTGTACCTACACAGAGGTATATCTACACTTGGAAATTCTGCGTGGTTCAACTTTGATGACGCTGTAAAGCAGACGTATTAAATTCAGGATTGGTGTTCCTGCACCAAGTTGTACTGCACAGAGCAGTACAGGTTGTATCTTCCCAGAAGTCCTGCTAATTTATGCACAGGGTAGTGCAATTCCATTAATATTTCTGCATCACTAATGGAATAAGAAAGGTTTCGTATGATTACGAAAGTCTTTTATCTTCAGGATTCCTATATGTACAGAAATGGTTTTGCCTGAACCATACATAACCACACTACACTAATCAATATGCACTTACAGATCAAATATCATCTGAAAATGGGAATATTTTTGTTGCTGAACCTCTTAGTTCTGTGTATTTTGATTTTGAGTGATTGCGTATTTTTATAGTATTTAACGCCCACTTTTACTACTACGGCACCGCAGGCGAAGACACTGATGATACATGAAATGAAGATGGAGCACCGGTGGAATAAGATGGCGGGGGAAACCGGAGAACCCGGAGGAAACCCGCCCCAGCGCCGCTTCGTCCACCACAAATCCCATATGCGGCTCCCTAGGATCGAACCCGGGCCGCTTTGGTGAGAAGTTAATGGTCTAACCACTCGGCTACGGCGCGGCTCTGTGATTGCGTGTGCTTGTACGAGAAGCTGAAAATTTTCAATTATGCTTAAGCAAATTGTTCAGCTTAGGCTTCTGGGTGTCATCAGAAGTCATCCATGTTTGATAATGTTTTAAATATGTTCTGAGTAGGAAATGAGGGAACGAATCAACTAATTGACACATTGATGCCAGTACACAAACGCTTGTTATTCTCTATAATGGGCATACTGATTGAATTGCAGAATGCATTATCCACAATAAAATCTCCAGATTTTTTGTTCTTAGAGGTGAAACCTTTATTCACTTTAGTTAATAATAGTTTGGTTTGATGAGCTTGATGCTGCCTTAAAGCTTCATTTATTGATTGATCGCCTTCTGATTTACGCACGTTAAGATTAGATGAGTACTTACAGATTCCATTTATAAAAAGTCACACTCTGTAGGAGTGTAAATATCCATTTTTTAACGTTCATTGGTGTTCATATTACTGCTATCAATGGAGTACTGTGAGATCTCAGTTTCCATACGTAGAACAAATGCACGGCTGTTATATACACAGAACACTGAGTATATGATAATCTAGGCTCTAATAATGCTATCAATAACCCAAAACACAAAATGTAATTGTTTAAACTAGCATATTGTCCTCTTGAATGTAGAAATCAAAACATTCGCCATTTACAGAGAAGCAAAATTACTTCGTTTATAAAGAAGCCATAGCCGCCTCTGTTTTTGCACTTCTTAGCTGCAGTGACAAAAATCTGTCTCCATTAGAAGCAGACGTACATATCTATGGGCTCCCATCGGTCCAAATGGCGGTCTGAGGATGGCTTTGAAATAAATACTGCTATGTTTTCATGCAAGAAACCATTTCTCACTTTTCATTGCGAAATATAAAATCTTTGCATTGACTCAAAATTTTACACATTAAGTTCATGCCCCTTCTGTTCTTTGTACATTGTAGTCCAATAATAATAATAATAATAATAATAATAATAATAATAATAATAATAATAATAATAATAATAATAATAATAATAATAATAATAATAATAATAATAATAATAATAATAATAATAATAATAATAATAATAATAATAATAATAATAATAATAATAATAATAATAATAATAATAATAATAATAATAATAATAATAATAATAATAATAATAATAATAATAATAATAATAATAATAATAATAATAATAATAATAATAATAATAATAATAATAATAATAATAATAATAATAATAATAATAATAATAATAATAATAATAATAATAATAATAATAATAATAATAATAATAATAATAATAATAATAATAATAATAATAATAATAATAATAATAATAATAATAATAATAATAATAATAATAATAATAATAATAATAATAATAATAATAATAATAATAATAATAATAATAATAATAATAATAATAATAATAATAATAATAATAATAATAATAATAATAATAATAATAATAATAATAATAATAATAATAATAATAATAATAATAATAATAATAATAATAACTAAAAATAACGCCTAGCAAGCTCGTGCGGGTATCCAGGAGCAGTTCGTTTGAATTCATGTTATAGCCGGTTTAATTTCTTTGAAAGTGTTCAAGAGCATGTTTTACTGCTAATCAAGTTGACGGTAACTAATTGAAATAATGAGAGTTCAAAACAGCGTTTCTTTTCTCATTGAGCAAGAATTGCGAAAAACACATGCTGGACCTGGAAAACTTTGAGTGGTAGAAGCTTTACTCCAAAACTTGATGTGTTACATTCACTTGGCCTTTTTACCTCCTATCGTATATTTTATATACCTTCCACGTACTAATCTTATGAAAGCTTATATATCTAGCTACTTCATGTTAATCCAGATAAGCTTTAGCAGAAACACTTTTTTTACACATTTCGTTAAAGCTACAAGGATGATAGAGGAAACCGAATCGATAATCAGATGTTTAAAAGCTAGGTTGGTACATGCTGGTTTTACGTTATATCTCAATAAACAACTGAATAACAACAGCAATTTAAAAATGACAAGATTACTGAACAATTAAGATCTCCCCAACCTTAATTACACCCGCCACCCCATCAATTAAATGGTTAAGCCCTGACAAGGGCAGGTGGAAGAATGACACACCTGGGGCGGCTCACAGCCTGCCAACACGTCGATGGTGATTAATTAAACCCAGTAATAAGAGACAATTAAAAAATGGCTGACGCCGCCAAAAAAGTTACATATTTATAATAATGTGCGGTTTAAAGATATCTAGATATTTTTGTGGCGTACGTTTTCTATATTTCTTATGGTTTGTCAGCTGTACCAAATTATACAAATTAGTTTCCGAAGTAAGAGAGCTTCACACGCTATTCCCAGAAAATTCAAGGTATACGTTTCTTAATTATCGTGTAAACTTCTTAAACATGCTTAAGCAAAATCATAGATCATTTTTAAAAAATGGAAATGTGGAAAAACCTTTGATTTAAAGAGTGGTCTTAATTGGGGGAATTTCCTTGACTACTCCACTCATACGTGACTTGGTTGAAATGAACCAATCATGTGCATAACAATTTACAATTTCAAACAGTAACAGCCTTCATACACGAAAAAATTATCGCACTTCATTATCCCCTCCTCTGAATTTTAATTACCACCTCCTCCGCTTATGCTATGATCAGGTAAGAGAATCTAATTGCACTGTCCTACAGATGCGCAACAGCTGACGTAATTTGACGCAAAGAGCCGCTATTCAAATGTCAAAAAATGGCTGACTCTCACTTATCTAATGCTGAAATAGATGAAATAATTCGAAGAGAGAAACCTTAGAACACTGAATACAGAGGGAAATATGTTTGGAATCACTTTCACAAATTTTGTGTTGAGCGAAATTATAAATTAACAACAGATACTCCAACTTCTGAAATTGCCAACATTTTAAAGCGTTGGACCATCAATATGAGAATGTTGTAGACCGTGCCAATGCACGTTAATGTACGTATTCATACCACATGTTGCTTTTGAGAGGTTAGTAGTTAATTACAATACGGCATTTAAATAACATTTCATATGCTACATCATCCTTTAATTCGTGAAATAGTCTTATTAAATGTAACTCGTTATAGTTAGATTCTCTAGATATGTTGGCAACCACTCCTGGCATTACTTATAAAAATATTCACGTTTCTAAACCTAAATTCCAAGTTTCGTTTTCACAGGACATTTAGGTTTACGTTATGCAATTTACAGATACTCACAAACACATCCGCACGAGTGCGGACTTTTTCTAAACCTGCTTTCCTTTCTTTCTTTTTTTTTTTTCCACGGGGCAGGAAACCATGTATTTCCGGTGAAATTTTGATGTAAGATTTTAGGGAAAAATGCAGTATCTTCAACTTAGAGGTAGGAGGTAGGAAAAGTAAAACTGAAAGAAGTATACCATGAAAAGTTATTTTTGGTAAGTAAATAGTACTAGCGAATGTACTACTTAAACATAATAAGGTAGATATACGTTACTCCGTGATATTAAGGTATTTTAATTATCATAATTATATAACGTTGGTATTTAACCGGACAATTATGGAAAATAAAAGAGAAAACACTTTCCTGCAAGAAGTATATTACAAAATAAAAAATTGCAGAGTTGAAAGAGATTTTTTTTTTAATATGACTTAAAATTATGGTAATTCTGTAATACTATGGTAAGTGCGTAACAGTGCATAAGTGTTCGAAAAAAATCAAATTCTGTTTTTTTATAAAATATTGAGGGACCGAAAAAAAACCGAAAAATTATCAAATTGACGATTTTTAGGTTTATGCACATAAATGTTCCCCAAACCTTCAGTCATCAGTTGGCAGTGATTCTTTTTTAGATTCCGCCATTTTTAAAGGTCTAATGCAGGCTTTAAATGCCATGTACCGTACATTTAAACACCCCCTTTCTGCTTAAATTTTCGACTTAATTGAACAAAATGGGGCCAAAAAGGGTTCAAAAGCAAGTAAATTCAGCGGAAAGAAGTGGTTAAGTGGCATCTCGCCGCAAGGGAAAAGCTACGAATGTGAGGAGAGAAAATACTAGATAGAAGAGGGAAGGTGTGATAAACAGGTAATCCGACTCATGATCATGATCCATGTGTGTAGAGAAAAACTTTCTTTTTCGACGTTACATTATGGAACACAGTATCTTCTCAATGCGCATTAAATTTGTGCTATGTTCCTAGAATTGTCCCAGCATGTGCTCCATTTATGTCACTTCAACTTCAGACTTTGGTCTCAAAATCTGAAAATTTGTTTAACTTTAAAAAACTAAATACACAAAAAAGTTAAAAGAATATTTTCAATGTCCATCACAGCAAAAACTTATTTACTTTAGAAGTATTTACTCTTTCCTCCTGCCAGAGATTGGTGATGTTTGTTGAGTAATTGGAGTTCATAAAATAATAAAGCTATTGTGATATTTTAGTTTCTGATACGCATGGAATATTTTGAATACTAAGGTATTTTCGTATTTTGAATAAATTGAATAATTAAAACAGATTGTGCTGGAACTTCGTATGATAGATTGTAATACAAACACACTTAGGTGTGTAAAGTATGTGGTTTCATACCTATAAAATATGGAATATTCAAATTTCAGTTCCATAGTCCCTTAGTATTCTTAATTGATCACTTACCAGTGACGTATCAGAACCTGGGTGTCTCCGAATAAGTTGCATTCACAGAATAAATTGAAACCAAAAAGCCTGTACACGGCACAACCAAAACCACCTGCTAGCCTAGCTGTAGTGAGGTGTAAAGCAAATTCCACCCACAAGTGTAGCAAGGCCAGAGGACAAACGAGTATACACCTGACATCCACTGTCAGTATTACAGAACTACAACAATCTGTTTCTCCGTTATAGATGGAGTAATTTGATACCAAAGGGATACCTGAATTTACCCTATATATCTGGCATTGTTTACTTGCTGCAAAAACAGGACCTATCCCTGCTGTGTAAAGCAAGTACATGCTACTTGCATGCAAATACTATGACAACACCGCTATTGCTAAATGTTGCGAGTAGTAACACCTACATGGGCCACAATTCTGGATAGTATCTAATTATAGATTTCATACAGATAATGGACTTATTTCTTGGTGAAGTTACACTTACCTGATGATGAGCTGCGCTCTGTTGAAGAGGAACTTGCGTTATGCTTCCCATCCTCACTTAGTTTACGCAGCTGTTTCTTATGTTTCATTCGCCGATTCTGGAACCAGGTTTTAACCTGTAATCAGGAAATTTCATTTTGTTGCAGCATATTACATAATATATTTAACACTTTCGCTATTAGACACTTCGCGCACCCAGAACCTTGTGCTCTATGTTGAATCCTTCCCAGATGATTTGAGAACACATTTGTAACACCTTTGTCCCTAATGTTTGTCGATAAGTATGCCAGTTCTGCTGAATATTGACAGGACTACAACTGACTTTCTGTCAATATGCAGCGAGATAAACAAGGCATGCAGGTGATAACGCTGTTACGTGATGCATGTGGCTTTAATATCGCTTTGCTTTCATGGAAGGTCAATTGGAGTCATGTCAACATTCATCAGAGCTAGCGTATTTTTCGGCAAACAGAAGTAGTTGTGTAACAGACATATAAAGTGGCTACTTTATTGTGTGAATAGCAAAATTCGAAAGTGTATCCGTATCCAAAGTAAACCAAAAACGCAGATCACAGAGGAAGACAATATATCTCAGATCACACAGAATCCACACGGGGGAAGGTAGAAACCGACAGTGATCCGAGAAAAATATACTTCGTAGCGGTGAAAGGGTTAGAAGTTAGGAATAGTCTGACATAGGGGCCTCCAATAATTGTAGCATAGCACTGCACGTATCTCATGGTGGAACCTTTGTCCTGCTACGTGACCCCTGGGAAGAAGGGGTGAAGGGAAGATCTTGACAATAGTCTGACACCGGTTAGCTCTACCTTAGCCACCGAGAATAAACAAGACAGCTGTCAGAAAGGCATTGGGCTACAGCAGTCCCGCCAAGCACCAGTGAGAATTCTTTCCACAGCGCAAATTCCACCGTCCTGCAGCGACAAACCAGCCGCCGTCACCTAGTCCTACAACTCTAAAATATATTAAGTGCAACAGATAAAAGGAAATGATGGGGACAGGAAATTCATGGAAGAAAGGGATCCACCCTAATATTCGCCTACTGATCCGGGAAAACACGAAAAAAACCTCATGTTTAGATCACCGTGCCCGACGGGAATTGAACTGGGTACTTCCCGTTTGCAAACCTCACACGTTACTGCGCAGCCATCTCAATGTGGTGGAAGTGTTAATTCTTGCAGCTTAAAGCTTACCATGCCATTTAGAGATAGATACACTAAGTTTTTCTAAAAGTTTAAGCTGCTCGAGTGAATTCTGTGTTCAAGATAACCAAAAATAAAGTGAATGAATGAGTCAGTGAGTGAGTGAGTGAGTCAGTTAGGGAGTGAGTGAGGTTTAAGGGCCCGTCGACAACTAGGTCATTTCGGCCAAAAGAAAAGTAATGTCAGTATTTGATTAGTACATCTTTCAGGCTTTACTACACAGAGAGATGTTGTGGTTTGTGCAGTCTAGTTGACAAAGGATGTCACCCATATTGATAACTGGTAATCTACACTTTGAGAACAATGAAACAAAATAAGACTTAAGTTAACTCTGTTGTCGTAAGTTCTGTTCTAGGTACCAGGTTGCCATATTTAATTTTATTTATTTACCGTCTGTTACGATTTTATTCTTTCTATTTTTATTCATTTTTTTACTTATTAAACTCCTCTCTGCAATAATGGCACCGACACGTGTCTCTCTCTCTCTCTCTGTGTGTGTGTGTGTGTGTGTGTAGAAACGGAGGGGGACACCTCGACCCACCGTGACCCCGTCATGGATCTTTTGCGGGCTACCACCACCCAGGGCAAAGGGATGAGGCGAAGTGATACCGTAGGCTGGACAGAAAACGGAGCCAGGGAAGCCCAGAAACGCACAGAGGTTCGTAAAAGTTACAGATATTGATACCTGGCGCACGACGGAGATGCTTCCCCCAACCAGGGAGAGGCGACGAGGCGACCCTTGAGGTCCGAGCGGCCCGGGCGGCAACTTCCAGGGTGGGCCAGGGAAGCGTTTTCAGAGCGAAAGCATCCGTACCATCTGTCCGCATCCGCGGACTAGGCGCTACTAGGCTTTCCTCACCCCTCATTACTTACAAATGCGGGAACTACCATAGAGTCAACCCTGGAACGTTTCCTTTATCATTAGTAACTCCATTTCCTGTATCATCAGGACCCACCGCCTGTGGTGCGAGCATTAAACACTACCAACAGTGCAATATTATAGCAAGATAATTTGTTGTTTAAAATCGGCAAAACTAGTATACGGGACTCCACGGTTTTAGCCATTACATCTCACTGAAGAGAAAGGAAAGGAAAATATTGCAACTATCGCTTAAAGTCAGCTAATAGATATTTCTCTTACCCTTAGAAGATGGATACCTTCCTACATTCTGAATAATGCGTTCACGTCACCAAATTCAGATATCGCTCTCTGTGGACTTTATTTATAAGGTATGTTAAACATCTCAAGGAAAGAAAACATGCGAACAAGATTGCCTATCTAGAAGAAAGTGGCAGGAAATGAACCAAAACATTTAAAAAGGGACATTTATTTAGGGCGGCATGTTCTACACTTTAAGTTTTATTCTAGTGTTGCAGAACGTTAATGCCTGAAAAGTATAATAAGACTGAAAATTTAATGCCACAGCCGAGATTTGCACCACCGATATTCCTGTCTCTGTCCAGGTTTCTGTAATTACTAAGCTACCATGGCAATATGGCGGCACGACATTATATTCTCCAACTAGGCTGTATTTTTCCCTAGAAGGCCTAAAGGAAATTTAAATTCATTCGCCATTAGGGCATGCTATCTCATGTGAGTTTGACATCTCCTTGTGGTTTAACGGGCGGAAATGAGTCAGTTGGAGAATTTAATGCCGTTCCCGCATGTTGGAATGGTAGCTCAGTGGTTGGAGCAACCCGAAAAAAATGTTATTGGTTCAAATCCTGTCTATTGTACTGAGATTTTAAGTGAGATTCTAGTTTCCAAATTTGTTCTTCACACGCCATTGTGAAAGAATAATTAATTTCAATTTGTCTAAACCTGAATAAATAATTTTCTTGGGAAGAGTTATATCTCGGCCTTTACGCTAGTCCGTTAACGCATTACCTTTTACTGTGCTATCAAAACAAGCAGCTCGTGCACTTTTTACTTTCTCTACTACGTATACTAAGTAGAGGAAGTATTCTCTTCCATCCACAAATTTTACCGAAAATATATGTTTTGAAGCCGTCTGAACCAAAAAAAGCATTTTTAGAAAAAGTTCAGTGCGTGTGTGCGTGTGTTTGTGTGTGCGTGTGTGTGTGTGTGTGTGTGTGTGTGTGTGTGTGTGTGTGTGTGTGTGTGTGTGTAAAAACGAAAAGTCGGTTAAAAACTAAGGTTGGTATATAAGTTTAATGTCTTTGAAGGGTGCGACACAAATATTTTGAAGAAAGTTCCTCCAACCTAAACTACCCTTTACGTAGAAAATTTTTGAAACATTTTGATTTTCTCGAAAATAGTTCTAACGATTTTAATTAAAATGTCATGTTTGAGATAAATGAAATGTATATTTTGAATTTTCTGGCTATAACCTATGTAGTCCTGTTTACTCTTCATGATTTTTGCATAATTGGTAAACCGTAAGAGATAGACCAAATCTTACTATACAAAAATGTAGATCTTGCTAAAACACAATTTGTATCCAAATATTTTTTTAGGGTGAACCACTTCGGAGATATTCTTTGTTATTTGTGTGAGTTTTGAAAGAAAAAAAAACTTTCGTCAAATGGAATATCTGATTCATTTTTATGTTAGCCGTGCAAAGAGAATGAAATCTCAAAGCTTTAAAAGATTTGACTATCGCTCAAAACCTACTATATTCCCATATTCTCCTTGTATCTACAAGGAAATAAGCAATAAGATAATTTGTGCAAATGTTTATCTCAACTAACACGAGGAAGTTATAGGAACAAGAGTTTGTAACAATGGTTAGCACAAGAGTAGAGAAAGTCATGTGAGTGCAACACAAATTTTTTAAAATAGCTGTAGCAGAGTAGCCCGAGATGCAACAGGTACTACGCTTCCATGCAGGATTGAACTCGATTTGAGTCCATTCCCATTTCCAATGTTTCCCTGTTTTCTTTTTGTGGTGTTTAACGTCCGCTTTTAGCACTACGGCACGACAAGTGGTGACACTGATGATACATGGAATGAAAATGGAGCACCGGTGGAGTGAGATGGCGGGAGAAACCGTAGAACCCGGAGGAAACCCGCGCCAGCGCCTCTTCGTCCGGAGGAAAGCCGCCCCAGCGCTGCTTCGTCCACCACGAATGCCACATGCTGTTGGCTGTTATCGAACCCAGGCCGCTTTGGGTTTCCATGTTGTATTCAATACGTAAATGAGATCGAACAACATTCATGCAACGAGATTTCGATCGGATCCCAATAAATAAGCGGATCGGATCCAGTGGTTGAACTTTGTTTGATTCTAAGTTTCCATGCGGTATTCAGTTCGGAAAAAGAACTCAAATCGACTTAAATCCGCCATGGAAATGTAGTAAAGGTCAACTGCGGCTTCCAGCTTCGTCCCACAGCGGATCATGAACAAAGGGCAGCATAGGCATCATCCTAATCCCTTTTGCTTCTCAATAAAGGAGGTCTTCAATTGCGCCAATGACATCATGAGACAAAACACCCATTCCATAACTTCCAGCATTAGAAAAATCCGATATCGCTTTTGAGAATCGAACGCGGGTCACAATCAAGAAAGCTCTATATCTTTCTTTTTAATTTGTCTTTTTTGGTAGTATTTAACGCACGCTTTTACTACATACGGCACCGCAGGCGGTGACACTGATGATACATAGAATGAAGATGGAGCACCGGTGGAACGAGATGGCGGGGGAAGCCGGAGAACCCGGAGGAAACCCGCCCCAGCACCGCTTTGTCCATCACAAATCCCACATGCGGTTGGCTGGGATTGAACCCGGGCCGGTTTGGTGAAAAGCGAATGGTCTAACCACTCGGCTACGGTGCGGCCGCAGGCAGGCGTTTAACACTATTTAAAAAAAGCCCTAGTGTTAGGTAACTGTATCTCAGCATCTATACATGACGAAAAATGGCAGCTCCGACAGGTGTTCGCAGAAACCTTAGTGTTAGACAACTGTATCTCCACTTCTATACGTGCCATCCATTGTACCTGCTTTTGTTATCTGTGGATAGATAACAGTGCATTCACTATTACCATTCATTTTCATTTTGCTATTGTTTTAGGCGTAAGGTGGAATCTTGGGTTGTGACATTAAATATCTAACCCAACCTTTATCTTGACGATTGAGGGAAACCACGAAAAAGTCCAGTCAGATTGGTCGGAGAATCGGAACTCGGAACCTCCCAAAGTGGGGATAGCATTCTTGTAATAATTTAGTTAAAATACCCTCTCATTTCAATTAGAAATATCTTTAACATGGATAATCAATCTTCCTTTACATAAACCTACAAAACGTAAAGGACAATGCAAACTATCAAAGACATTTGGAACGTCAATTTACCATAATTCCTTCTTGCGCATAGTGATGATAGCCATTTATTTGCTTACTTTTGTTATTTCCTATACCTAGATTTTGCCCGTATACTGCTTCTATTCATCTATAGACTTTATTTTAAAACAATAAAACCATATGAACATATAGTACCTTGAATTTTGAAAGTGTTTATATCATGAGATATTCTCTCCAGCAGCAATAGTACTTAAGGAGAGTTTTGAAGCAATTAAGTGTATCTGTTGTGAAATATCGATATTACCGCTATAGACGTTATAAACTGTATCTTGTAAAACTGATTAGGAACTACATAAGCTACTTCATTTTAATTATTCTAAAAATACACATATACGAAACATATAAACTATCCGGTGCACACTTTCTACCAGAACCGTTCACCATGACTGAGGGTCACAGTCAAACTTAAAAACCATCGCTCTGGCCCGGCTCTGAACCCGCAACCATGGTACCACTAGGCCAGCGTATGACCCATTCAGTCAAACAGACCGATAGCTTTAGGTAGTGTTGCATGTTCAAAAGTCAAATGTTCATGTTGAATACAGGTTATAGGTACTATCGCAAGTTCCACATGCCAAATGTTCATGTTGAATACAGGTTATAGGTACTATCGCAAGTTCCACATGCCCAATGTTCACGTTGAATACAGGTTATAGGTACTATCGCAAGTTCCACATGTCCAATGTTCACGTTGAATACAGGTTATAGGTACTATCGCAAGTTCCACATGTGCAATGTTCATGTTGAATACAGGTTATAGGTACTATCGCAAGTTCCACATGTGCAATGTTCATGTTGAATACAGGTTATAGGTACTATCGCAAGTTCCACATGCCAAATGTTCATGTTGAATACAGGTTATAGGCACTATCGCAAGTTCCACATGTGCAATGTTCATGTTGAATACAGGTTATAGGTACTATCGCAAGTTCCACATGTAAAATGTTCATGTTGAATACAGGTTATAGGTACTATCGCAAGTTCCACATGCCAAATGTTCATGTTGAATACAGGTTATAGGTACTATCGCAAGTTCCACATGTCCAATGTTCACGTTGAATACAGGTTGTAGGTACTATCGCAAGTTCCACATGTGCAATGTTCATGTTGAATACAGGTTATAGGTACTATCGCAAGTTCCACATGCCAAATGTTCATGTTGAATACAGGTTATAGGTACTATCGCAAGTTCCACATGTCCAATGTTCACGTTGAATACAGGTTGTAGGTACTATCGCAAGTTCCACATGCCAAATGTTCATGTTGAATACAGGTTATAGGCACTATCGCAAGTTCCACATGTAAAATGTTCATGTTGAATACAGGTTATAGGTACTATCGCAAGTTCCACATGTGAAATGTTCATGTTGAATACAGGTTATAGGTACTATCGCAAGTTCCACATGCCAAATGTTCATGTTGAATACAGGTTATAGGCACTATCGCAAGTTCCACATGTCCAATGTTCATGTTGAATACATGTTATAGGCACTATCGCAATTTCCACATGTCCAATGTTCATGTTGAATACATGTTATAGGTACTATCGCAAGTTCCACATGTCCAATGTTCATGTTGAATACAGGTTATAGGTACTATCGCAAGTTCCACATGTGCAATGTTCATGTTGAATACATGTTATAGGCACTATCGCAAGTTCCACATGCCAAATGTTCATGTTGAATACAGGTTATAGGTACTATCGTAAGTTCCATATGCCAAATGTTCATGTTGAATACACGTAATAGGTACTATCGCAAGTTCCATATGCCAAATGTTCATGTTGAATACAGGTGATAGGTACTATCGCAAGTTCCATACGCCAAATGTTCATGTTGAATACAGGTTATAGGTACTATCGCAAGTTCCATAGGCCAAATGTTCATGTTGAATACATGTTATAGGTACTATCGCAAGTTCCATATGCCAAATGTTCATGTTGAATACAGGTTATAGGTACTATCGCAAGTTCCACATGCCAAATGTTCATGTTGAATACAGATTATAGGTACTATCGCAAGTTCCACGAGCCAAATGTTCATGTTGAATACAGATTATAGGTACTATCGCAAGTTCCATATGCCAAATGTTCATGTTGAATACAGGTTATAGGTACTATCGCAAGTTCCATATGCCAAATGTTCATGTTGAATACAGGTTATTGGTACTATCGCAAGTTCCACGAGCCAAATGTTCATGTTGAATACAGGTTATAGGTACTATCGCAAGTTCCATATGCCAAATGTTCATGTTGAATACAGGTTATAGGTACTATCGCAAGTTCCACGAGCCAAATGTTCATGTTGAATACAGGTTATAGGTACTATCGCAAGTTCCACGAGCCAAATGTTCATGTTGAATACAGGTTATAGGTACTATTGCAAGTTCCACATGCCAAATGTTCATGTTGAATATAGGTTATAGGTACTATTGCAAGTTCCACATGCCAAATGTGTATGTTGAATGAATAAATAAATAAAAATAAATAAACAAATAAATAAATACGAGAGTGAGTGACAGAATGACTGACGTAATGAATGAATGAATGAATGAATGAATGAATGAATGAATGAATGAATGAATGAATGAATGAATGAATGAATAAAATCTGAAAACTTCCATCTCTGTACCTAATTCCTTGAACCGGGACGTAGCTTCCAAATTCCATTTATTTATTAATAAGCTATAAAAATATAAATATACAAAACAATTTTTCAGATAAACAATTAAGAATAAAATAAAAGTATAATAATAAGATAAGAAATAAAAATATAATATGCTACGAATTCAAATACAAAGTAAATGTGCAAATAATACTGGTATCCAGCATTAAAATTAACTGGTGTTCAGTTAATCCTCTACTAAAATAAAATTAGTTTACAAACTTACAATTTATACAAAATTTACAAAAACAATCTACAAACAATATAAAATACAGGTAACCGATATTAGAAATACCTTTATCCAGTATTTAAACAACAACTTTTTACAACTAAATAAATCATTTAAAAAGATACAATTTGCAATTATGAAATTTACACACCAGTACTCCATAAAAGTTTAAATTATTACTCTAAATTGCTTATAAAACATTTTTCTAAATTCATAAAATTAACCAACCACGAATTTCAACTCACTAACAATTTTCAAAACAAAAATTTACTATTCTTTCAAATTCTTACAAACCATTAACTAAAAATTTAAATTATACAACATTAAAATTTCAATTTTAAACTTTTAAAATTATAAAAACCAAAATTAAAATCTATAAATATATATATCAAAGTATATTTAACTATTAATTAAAATATAAACATTATTATTACACAATTTATAACACCCATATAATATTATCAAAAAATGTCAAAATTAATTAATACGTTTCTAAGCTTCATAATTTGAAAATATTTAACAATATAACATTTTAAATTAGAAAAACGAAAACCTAAAATTTTAATATTTTAATATTTTGAAATTACCATAAAAACTCAATTAACATAATTTAAATTCAATACCTAAATTACAACAAAAATTTAGTTAACGTTTTATAAAATATACAAATTTATATAATTTGAACTTTCTATCAAATTTCCAAATCCAAATTTACTATTCCTTCTATTAAAAAATTAAAGGAAACATAAAATTAAAATAAAACAATTTCAAAAATGTAAAACAAGTTACTAATTTGAAATCTTAAATTCTGATAAATTCACTCAATTTATAATTTATAAAAACAAATAAACCTATATAATATAAACTCACAACCAAAACTTCAAATATATTGTACTATTTCCTCTTTTAAAGATTTACCACAAGTAACCAAAATTTACAACAAAGTTAAGCATCTAATGAAATTAATTAAAACAGTATATATATTATTTAAAATAAGAATGAAATATTTACACAATTTCAAAAACAAACCTCACATTCTCCACTAATAATAATCTCACATTGTCTCTCTCTCTCTCTCTTTCTTTCTTTCCCTTTCACAGACACACGCGCACACGCACACGCGCACGCGCGCACAAACACACTCAAAACACATACCTACACTTATATAATATTCTCCACTCAATATAAATAAAATATCTTTAACACCTTTTCATATCACATAAATACATCCACTTCACCACTCCGCTTTTTAACAAAAAAATAAAAATTAAAAAATAATAATAAATAAAAAATATTCTCTCAAACACCTAAACAAAATCACTAATACACAATATCAAAAATTCCCATAAACCAAAAATTTACAAAACTCTCCTCTAAATCACCAAAACACACTCTCCACTCATCAAAACTAAACAAACTCCTAATCTCTGATATAAAATCTCAGTATACTTATTACGGTGGAGGGGCAAAGTTTACCTGTCTCCACTTTTATTTATGAATTACAAATGGGGTGTGGAAGTCCCTCTCCTCACTTCACTACACTCACTTATTTGGGGCAATTACACCAATTCCCAGACCCATAATGTTAAGAATCTGCAATTAGTCGGCTCCTCCTTCCACTGTGACGTATCTTCAAAGTCCTTATCACCCGGGTCCACCATTTTCCTGACCGTAACTGTTCCTGCAAAACTGCAACCCTTCGCCGTCTGCTCCATCTTTACTGTCGTAATTACTCCAAGATACCCTCTTCTTCCTCCGAACTAGGTTGTTGTGCATCTATCTCCTCTCCTCCATTATTATTATTACTATTATTTTGGTTCTGTATGGCAATATTTAATTCTTCAATGTTAATAATATTACTTATTCTTTCAATCTTCTAACTGCTGGAGTATGTAATGTATCTGGTCTTATAATATCCTTACTTATTACGACTTCCCAGGCTATATCACTAATCTCATTTGCTAACTTGGCAAATATATTATATAACTCTTTTTCCCTTAAAATTTCCATTAAAATATATCTCCTTATTGGATTTCTTCCTTCGTTAATTTTTCTGTCATATTTAGTACATTCAAAAGGCACGTGTTTTGGATTATCAACTACTTTACATACACTACAATTAGAGTTATTAGTTTTATTTATTTTCTGCCAATAGGTAAGTTCCATAGGTTCCATGTCCGGATAAAAAATGTACCACGTCTTTCGTTGGTTTGGCATGTTTGAGCTTTAATCTTTCGTGAACAGATGGGAAAAATTCATAAGTCCTTCCTTCGTTAATAAAATGTTTATGTTGAAAACATCAGTTTTGATTTGTTCACAACTGCATCTGTACGCACTAACGTGTTCAACAGCGCTCACACCTACAATTCTGAAATATTTTATAACGTTACCTATACGTACTAAACTACGGTTCAATAGTTTTGGTAAAGTGTATAAATGACGTAGTAAATTGTAGTATTACTGGTAATATTAATAGTATTGTTAGGAAAGGAACATAACACAAAATACACTGAATTAGGAATTGTTATGAGAAACTCAAACATAATGATCACCAAAACTGTGATCATGACTTGGTCATTGCTATCAAAATAAAAATTGTACCTTTCGGTTCAAAAGGACGTTCCTCGTGATCACTATCAGTTTCTTCAATCTAAACTCCAGTATACTTACAGGAGCTTCGAAATGTGTTTTTAAAGACTGTTAATGTTCCGTAGGATAAGTGGCCCGTTATATACCCTCTCTCAGTTTTGAAGTTAAACGCTTCCGGTTTCTAGAGGAATCTAATAAAACACGATCAAAAAACGTAAACAACGCGATAGATATTACGTAACGCCCTACATGTATGCAACACACCTACCGTACGTGTAATGCGGGGAGGTTCTTAAGTGACCAACTCTACCAGGAAAACTGCCGTAGTCTAAACTTACTTACGGCTGCCCTACGGTAGCCCACGATAGTTTCACAACTCTACTCACATAGATATAATACCTTGAAAAGGAACCCTAATGTAATTGACTATTCGAAATGTTTAGTTCTTCCGGGCTTGTAGGCCGTGGTCTAGAAGGCATGGTAGATACCAACGATACCCCACCTACAACAGGCCAATCACTACCGTAGCCAGCACAACAATGCTCCACCCCCACCCATATAAATAACCGTAACCGACGTTGACGGCCAAAACTTCCGCTACTTCTCTGCTTCCACATTCAAACTCTGACCAGTGCAGACGGAGGATCGTGTTACCCTGTTCGTCCGATATGACATAATGTTGGAGGACGTTAATTCAAAAAAAAAAAAAAAAAAAAAAAAAAAAAAAAAAAAAAAAAAAAAAAAAAAAAAATAAATAAATAAATAAATAAATAAAAAAAAAATCGTGTTACCCTGATGATGCCAAGCGCAGTACTTTGCAAAACGTTGGTATCTACCATGCCTTCTAGACCACGGCCTACAAGCCCGGAAGAACTAAACATTTCGAATAGTCAAGGCACCGGCCGTGAAAGCCTAAATACATACATAATGTAATTGTTGTTCACATTTTTAAAAATACTGAAGTTATTTTCATTCTTGTTAACACTGTTCTTGGGTTGGTCAAAGCTGAAAATATGAGATGCGGTGCCACCGCGAGGATTGGGAACGCAGACCTTGGGCCATGGAATGGATATTCCTGAATAGGTTTTCCAACACCTTGTTATGTGCCAGCTTCTGTATACTTTTGTTTCAGTAATTCAAACTTTCATTAAAGTGACTACTACGTTTGGGTTTATTTAGATTTTGAACAACAATTTTTGAGGCGCGAAGTCAGCTACTTTATAGTTAATTGATCCCATTCGATGATCGAATGATACTGCAATAGTTATTTTGGCATATTTTAGATTATTAAACATTTTAAAGAGCTACATTATAGCTGTCGCAAAATTTAATGGGGGCTGGCTCAACACAAAATCCAATCATAGGCTTGCCAAGCCTTGGTGTATTGTGTAATTAAACACGCTGTGAAATCACGCTGTAAAGTCGATGATATAAATATCAATTACGCCCACAAAATTTATTTGTAAAAAAAAAAAAAAAAAAAAAAAAAAAAATAGCAGTAGTCAACTATCAGCCGCGTTTAAATTTTGCGGCTGCCATAATAAACATGTTTAGCATTAATATTGTTTTATTGACCATAGTACTTTTTGATCCACTTCCAGTCCATTATGATATGGCGGAACGTTAAATTCCCTGCATTCCATATTGGCAACCTATCCAACCTGTTTATTTTTCCTATTTTACTGCACGTATGTGGGTGAATTTAATTAAAACCTCTAACTTTAGATATATTGATTATGATTATCATCGGCGTGGAACATTATCATGTTTGATAATTGAGTTTTACCATTTAAATCATACATGGGCTTTATTTCCTTTTTATTTGTTGATATTTGCTTATGATATGCTTCATGCAACAGCTAAGTGTGAGCTGCAGGTTATTGACCTTTTTACGGACAATAACCACATGTGGTTAAGTGATCATCGTCACTTCACCACAAATGTTTATTTTGGTGACATAGCTAATGGAAGCACCGTGTTTAACAGATGTTAGTGATTAATTTTATTTTCACCTAAGGACTGCTATTATCATTTACTGTCGTTGAGAAAACGTGTGTAATGCACTTGCCTAAAGTGCATTGTAGAATCTCGGAAGCAGAAAATACGCGATTACGTCCCGTATTTTCAAACCCGTCCTCCTTCTCCAAAGGTGCTTTCGTAATACCTTTTTGGTTTAAAAGCGAACGAAATTTCAAAGCCATCACTTATACCTACCCATAGCACAATATACTATTATTTTACGCATTTAATAGGTTTTATTAACGTATCTCTAATTAAATTCCCTGTGTAAACATGTAACCTGTACATTGCAAGTGCTTTTTAATTCGCTAGTTTTATAATGCGTATGGAATGTTTTAAATTCTTAAATATGCATTGCCGGGATATTGTGTATTGAAATGTACCTACCTATCGTCCATTTTATAATTATACTGACACCGCAACTAAGGGGCTTATAGCAGTAAAGCGGAGCCAGCTCCTATCACGTGGAGTAATTCACATGACACGAGCTAGTCCCACTTCACCAATGTGAACACCTTAGTTGCGATGTCAGTCTAAGTATGAAATGGACCATAAGTGTAGCGATTATGCAGTGTTATTTAAACACAACATGCAGGAAGGGTGCATCAAAATAATCTGCTATCCCATTGCCATCAAAGAAGTGTTTACCGAAAACTTAAATTTAACTTGTAATTGCATTCTTGAGATACAAATTAATGTCGTATATATAAGCTATAATTAAAATCTATCTCCTCAAACAGACATTGAACCTCAATATGTAATTTTTCCAGTAACATTTCCTTATTGGTATCTTTGAAACAAATTGTCTACTGGAAATTTCTAATGGAAATTTAGTGAATATGTTTCCTTTAAAAATATTTTATAGCACAAAACGTTAAAAAGGTCATAAAAGGGGTGCATGAAAATTATAATTATTCTTTTTTAAAAATTAACTATGATTGATATAAAAATTCCAATTAAGCATGTTATTACCTACATTTTTAAGTGTATTGAGGAAAATTTTTAGACCTTTAACCATACTTTGGTTGGAGGAGGTAGGTTTTGAGAATGGGAAAATAAGAAATTACTGAATTTGAGTAAATGACCAAGAATTTACCTGGACAGAGTGTAATTTAACTGAAGCAGCACGTTAAAAATGGCGTCCAAACCAGTGTAGGTAATATCCGCCTGGGGGATTAAAACTTTGCAAATACTTAGCTTAAAATCAGGTGCGTGTTTTGCACACACAAAATTAAAAATCCGACCTTTTAAGGAAAATGGCTTGAAAATAAAGCACTTCCTGTTTCCTTGATTCGTTCACACAGTCACACCAACACTTCATTTTGTGGTGCGTATAGATACATGTCAAAAAAGTGCATACTCGCGTTCAAATTGAGTATATTATCTAATTGCTCACTCACCTAATACCAAATAGTATCGGTTCCATTTTTGAAATGATAACTGATATTATGGAGACCACAAAAATTAGTTGTGTTGCATCACACTAAACACAGTGACAGGTATGTACAGAATGTATTAAAACAACGTCGACAAATGAAATGGCAAACCGATCAATTTTCAAGGAAAACCCCGTGTCCGGAAAAGCACAGTTTGGGTACTGTAACATCTAAGTATGAGAACGGTTTCAGTTTCCGTTTCACATTTGGTCATAACTTCAACAAAAGCAGTAGTTACCAAACAGTTTAAAATTGTCTACCTTCTACTTGATCGCAGAGCCCATAATGGTGGACTGAACCTGACGAACATGAGCCAATAGGTGCGACTTGGTGGTAACAGTTTCTTTTACATAGGTTCGTGCAGGTGTTATGTACACTATATTCTTCATTGTGCCCCCTCCCCCCCCCCCCCCCAGAAAATAACTGAAGGGTGTAAGATGTGGTGAGCGTGATGGCGATAGACCTGATCCCCTCTACGAATCCATTGATTTGATATGCTCCGCATATTTATATTGAAGTGTGCTGGAGCTCCATCGAGTTGTAGCCACATTACCTTCCGAACCTGTACAGCCACTATGTCCAACAGCATAGGCAAAATACCTCTTAAATTATTTATGTTAGGCAGGTTGGTCCTGCCAATCTATATGACAGCAAACATGGCTAACATGCTCCTCCTGTACGCTCATGGCTAATGGTTTGCATAACTACATCAAAAAGATTCTGAACAAACTGTAACACCCTACCATTCTCAAACTTCGTAAACCTACAACTCCCAGATAGTACTTTTCCGCAGATGGGTTTTTTCTTTAAAAAAGATCAATTTGCCATTCCATACGCGCACTAAGCATTGTCACTGTTGTGTGTGTATGTATACATAATATTAACATATGACTTCCCAACAATTTCTGTTGTAAACGAACCTATTTTTCAGTGTCACACTGCGTACGCACATTCTACGAATTAGTGGATCAATAAACAAAAAGGAGTGAGCTTCCCAGTATGTGCTACGGGCTATAGTGGACGCACGGAGAGTGTGAGACTTACCGATTTGGTTATTTGACAGGCACTATCACATTGATTATATTCACCCTTGTGGTGAGTGATTGCTACCTTACGAACATCTGCATGGTGCCCACCTTAGAAGCCTGACTGCGTGAGTGTTTTATATTATTTTAGATATTGGTTAGTATCTCTTCTATTAAAACCTATACGTACCTACATACTTCAACATTATCAAGAGAACACGATATAAATATTCAGCTGATTTAGTGAATCACTTCATTCCACGGCAATAAATAATGCTCTAACGATGCAAGAGTCTGAACATACACAAATTACACTTAGTACGTTAAATTAAGTTAAATTACTACTGCTCTAAGAGCTCTCAATGGTTTTTCCTGAACTTTTTATGAATTAGTCTATAAATCTTGACAATTATTTCATGCTTTTATTTACATTGATAGCTTATATAGCTGAGTATATGAAAATTATTTCATCCAGAAGAAAAATAATACAACCTACTCTTAAAACATGTGAACGCATGTATCATTTTCTCTAAAACTACTTGCATTACAGAGTCACGCATTTGCATGCTTATTCATAGTACAATCAAATATCTTCGGAACCTCAATTATGTAGTTATGTATACCTATATCAGTTTACTAGAAATTAATAAAAGTTGCAAAGTCAAAAATGTAAAAATGCGAAAATTTGCAACGCTGTTGCTTTCTTAGTATTATTAATAGGTACATATTATAAAATGGTTATTGTGATTCCAAAAGTTTAAATATATGTTGTATAGGTATGTGTAGTGAAAATTTCAGCTCTCTAACTCTTATAGGTACTTTCTGAGAATAAGGTGCACGATTCACATGCTTTAAGAGTAAATTTTGTTGTGTTTCTTGTGGAAGAAATAATGTTTAGGGACTCAACTACATAAACTATCAATACAAATAACCACTTTAAATAGGTAGTTTTCATTATTTATGGAATACCTAATTCATAAACATTTCAGGAAAAACCAATGAGAACTTTAAGAGCAGTGGTAGTCTAACTCACTAAAGTGTAATTTCTGTATGTTCAGAGTATGTAATAGGATTGTGCGTTTCAGCCTTACAAAATATTTGCAAATGTTATTCCATTTTCGTTCACATTAATTCTAACTGCTTTATGCGATAGAAACCCAATTATTGAGAACCTCAGAGACAGCAATCCCCACTGGATAAAAATATATGAACTTCAGTTGTTTTTAGCTTTAATTCTGCATACACCTTAGGTATTTTTCTATTTCATGTGAATCGATATAAACATTTTCAGAAATAGCTACATGACACATTTCGTTACAGATACAAAGAAAATAACGATAGTCAAATGTTTAAGAATTAGACGTTGTGTGCTGCTTTAAAATTCCATACTGGTTCCATGCAATCGCGAGAAGCAATTGAAATTCAACTGCGCTTTAAAAGAATGATATCACTGTTGAAAAATCCGAACTATTAATAACGGATATCTCGGAAATGGCTTATGCCACAAAAGGTTATTTGAATTAAATTGTGTATTTTAAAGGCATCTACAATTTTTGTGCATCTATGGGTTTTCATCTATCGAAATTGTACTCAATGTGATTAAAAATTTACACTTTTAGATTTCGGTATTAAAAAATTTTCGTGTGTTTCTAGTTTAAGAAAATATATACTTTTATAGTGTTTCGATCATTTTAAAGCATTTAAATAACGTTTTAAACGTGGAGTGCGTCCCTTTAACTCCGCAAGTGCCACAAGTGCCACATCACCTTTCTGATTCTAAAGTTTCTTTGCTTTCTAAGATGATAAAATCACGGGGTAAATTTTGTTTTGCTATCACTGACTGCACTGTAGTCTCATGATGCTTCTTTGTCTTTTTCTAATTTAGTAAACAAAAGTGTTGTTTTGAGTTATTTTTTATTTTTCTAAGTACAATTTACTTTTGTTTTGGTTTCTCACGAGTTAGTTACAATAAATTAAATTATTGAAAATATTGTAAATTATTTACAAAAAAAAATTCCATGGGGATCAATTTATAAATGATAAATGTGATGAGAGTTCACGTGCTTCTAGAAAACCATGTGCTTCTAATGAAGAAAGTGTGGTTAGTTCTTCAAAGAAGAAGTTATCCTACCAGCGGGAAAGTGATCTTTCATGTGTAAATATTTGTGTAAATAATGATAGTAATGTTGTGATAAGTGTAAATATGTTATCTAATTTTATTAATAAGAATACTCTGTGTAAAT
Source organism: Tenodera sinensis (assembly GCA_030765045.1). Classification (NCBI taxonomy): domain Eukaryota; kingdom Metazoa; phylum Arthropoda; class Insecta; order Mantodea; family Mantidae; genus Tenodera; species Tenodera sinensis. The sequence goes on along the minus strand of CM060964.1, from coordinate 120,774,726 downwards.
ACTGAAAGTCTTACTTGCTGAAAGTGAAAAATGGTCGAGGAAAGATGATACAAATGATTAATGTGACTTAGAATACTGTTGTCATTTTTCAGACTAAATTTTCTTCAGGTTATCTTTTTAACTTAAGTTACATTTTTCTCAAAAACTACACAAGAGAGAAAGCTGAAATTTTGCATACATGTATTATACATAATTATGAATTTTTGCTGCTATTTTTATTAAAATAGTATGAATACTAAAGATTTCAAAAATGTGAAAAAAGGCAAAATTTTAAAATAGATAAGGTGAGATAGTAATAATTTTTTTTACTGAACTAAAATAACTGAAAGCGGCGGAAAATCTAGATAAATATAATTGCAACATGCTTTAAAATTTGTGGTTTTATACTGAGAAAAGTTGCTGAGAAAAATGGTCCTAAATTGATGCATGTTTTTAACAAAGTTATCATGTATTTTTTTCAAGTTTAGTACTTTTTATAAAATCAGCTAATTAAGTTATATTAATTAATATTTTAGAAAAACACTTCCTGTATTTTCTGCATATGCTGTAAAAATTTCAAGAAGTTCCATTCAGAATTTATTACACTTGTACAGCATACTACATTTGTTACTTTGTTGATCAGAGTACCATAGTACCATGTTCCCTTAACGTATTCCAGTTAGGTGTACAAGATCAAACAAAATTCGTTTCCAATGAACAGGACTTCACAAGCTATTCTCAGAAAATTCTATACATACGCATGGTCATGTACGAGGTAAATACCTTTAACATGTGGTGTTATAATCAACATTGTTAGTCATTTTTAGAAAACCAATCATTTCGAAAACTGTTCCATATAAGAGAATTTTCTGAAAATAGTCGCGTGGCATCTTCGGAAGGTACAAAGCATAAATTCCCACTACAATATTTATCCGACTTTTCGCTTCTGAGTTATGCTGTTCATAGTCACAAACACGCGCGCGCGGACCTAATTCTAAAATTGCTTCTTTTAAATTCAAGGGGTATCAAAATATATATTCCAGTGCAATCTTGGTATAGACTCTTCGGTGAGATGCAATGCCTTCTTTACCGCGTAACTAGTAAAATATACGTTTGTTATGAGATGCCAAATGACTTAACTATGTAAGAGGTGAGGCGAGGCCAAGGAAGAATTGTCTAGATATCAAACAAAAGATGCAATCGCCGTGCACAGTGACACATCATGTAGACTTCATTTTCTAATATTTTTAATGCACGATTCGCTGTTTAGTAGTGTTCAGATTCATTCATCTCTGTCTTTCCTTGGAAATCATTAAATGAACTTTCTATTATCTCCATCAAAAAGAATAAGAAGCTCAGAGAAGGTCGATATTCTCTTGTTTACAGAGTTGTACGCTCAATAGCTTTAGGAGCACTTAGTAACAGAGTTTGGAAAATTTATCAGCATCTTCTGGTATCCGACTTACTGGGATAAAAAACTAACCCCTAGAGCGATAGCCCTATCTGGGCCAAGGCCTACCGCCCAGCCGCTGCGTCCCCCACCTCTACCCACTACAGACGTCATGAGTTGGGTGCAGTATTGGACGGTGGTACATGGTCAGCGCTCCGATCCCTCCCGAACGGTTATGTGGTCTTCACGACCTGGAGGCGCTACTTCTTTATTCAACTAACTTCTCAATTGGTCCCTCATGGCCCTAACGAGACTGAGTGCGGTCGACTTCGTAGGATACGGAAGAAAATCTTAAAAATATTTCCCGCAAAGCCTTAATATACTTGTAAGTAATATCTAAAATGATGCAGTGTTCATGCATGCATTTGCTTATTATCAAGAAAAAATTAAAAGTAAACTTGCTGATGTGAGAACAGCTACGGGTGTTAAACAAAGCATGGATATTTCTGGGTGGCGATGGGGCAAAATTCAATAGCATCTTCAACACGTCAATACATAGTCTTTTTTTTTTTTGTAGTTTAACGCCAATTTTACTACGACGGCACCACAGGCGGTGACACATGATACATGGAATGAGATGGGGGAAACCGGAGAACCCGGAGAAAACCTGCCCCAGCGCCGCTTCGTCTAACACGAATCCCATTTAATCCTTATTGGATTATTAAAATCTTAATTTTTCTCTCTATTTCCGCATTATCCTGAGTGACAGTGGAAGTCACAAAGAGAACATACTGTTATTTTTATTACTACGTTCGTTTTATTTGTATTCATATTTTCAGCAAAATATTCTTTAATAACTTTGTGAAACGCGGTACTTACAGTTGCTTCGAGTGAACTAAACGTTGTAAGCGAAAAGTACAAAGACATTACAGCAATCTAATTTTTCATCAGTCTTTTAGCAACAATCCAGATCTACTAAGATTGAAATATCTTCAGACGTTATTAAATGGTAAAAGCATTAAAACCCGCGGGCCTTTACTTTGCTATTTTGTGTAACCGTAAAATCCATGTTAATTTGTGTCATTATATCTACCTACGTTACTACCAAAACATTTTCCCTTGGATAACATTCTTCTCCAGACATTTAAAATGATTAAATTTTCCATAACGCTGGCAGCAGCTAACAGTCATATTATTTGAAGATAATATAAATTGGGTCGAAGCTGGAACTTTGTGTTTAGAAGATTAATAGGTGTTTTGAAATTAGAAACTGTGATGATAACAGTAATGATAATAATAAAGTTCCTAGCCAGCCATTATACACCAAGGATGCTAAAGGCATGTGGCCCTTTTTACTTTATACCCTGTCGGAAGCCCATGGAAACAAATCGATGGCATTTGATCTAGGATCAGAGTGACTAGGCTAACTACTCAATATTTGCTTCTCTAAATAACTGTGAAGGCAATTTACACTGAATGAGCAATTGATTTTCTGAAGCGAGATTTGTGGTTTGCACGGAGATCCGTTAACACACATTGATAATGCGAGTGCTCATTTCCGAGTTTCGCACAGAGCTTGTTAGATATCTTTAAATAAATGTTGTGTGTTTTGCATGCACATTTGTGGGGAATGTCACTAATAAAGGCCGGCCGACAAATAGCTTGTTAGAACATGCGCAGGCTTCCTACAAGGAAATCCAAATGTTGTCTGTGAATTTAGAAGGCAGAGCATTAATTACTACGTCACGGTCGTGCTCATGAGTACTATACGACAGTGTCGTGCTCAATTGCCTGGATATCCGATTTACTGTTGTTTAACACGACATGTTTATGTGAACTTCTGGTAGGACAGGAAAATAGGTCTAACTTCATCCGATACTGAATGCATTGTGTATTTGTCTCACACTGGACTTATAGTAGCTGACGCACGATAGAAACAAAATTAAGACGTTGTAGAAGACACCGGTTGCTCTATTTATTGCTAGTGGCTTTGTTTTTCAGCTTCCTTAACAGAACAAAGAGGCAGAACATTTTAAAAGATATTAACTACATTTTATTTCCTCGATATGCAAACACCAACTGTTATCCAGCCACATAGTTACTTAAATTGCCAAAACTGAAATAATTCTATGTTTTAAGCCTTGGTTTATAACATATGAAAAATTAATAAATGTAAGCATTTGTTAGAAGGCTACCTTCTCAGGTAAACTAGTGAAAACATTCCGTGTTATTTCGAAAGGAACACGCTAAGCACACTGTAGCAGTATAGTAACGTCTGGACATTAGTAATTTTAGTGCGTTTGCTATTTCAGTTACCTTCACAAGCTTTGTGTACCAACGGAAACAGACTAATTCAGTTTAGTTACATGTAGGTACCGCAGTACTGCAGCATCTAGGTTAAGCCGTAACCTGCATGACTTATTTGTATCACTTTAAATATTACGCTGGCAGGTTCTTCATGATTACCTACTGCCACGACCTCAAAGCACGTGTTCTGTTAAAGCAACTGCACTTGTAGCATTGAGTTAGGACCTGAAGTCCTATTCGACAAAGTTTACAAACGAATACGCACATGTCAGATAATGAAATTAATTTTTCGGAACACTGAAGTCAAATTATGATTTGTATTTACCTGAGTTTCGGAGAGATTGAGGGCATTGGCAAGTTCTACTCGTTCCGGCGTTGACAGATATCTCTGTGCTTCAAAGCGCTTCTCTAGTCCTGTCAATTGGTGATCTGAGAAGACGGTTCGGGCCTTGCGTCGGCGACAGTGCTTGGATCCCAGACCGTCTGCCACACCTCCCCCAGTGAAGAAGCCTCCGAACCCCAAACCTACGACAAAACATCATTCTCAAACTCTTTCACTACACTGGTGGTAATATAGCACACAAATGAAATACAACATTTACCTGGAGCAAGAAAGAAAGGCTCGGCCTTGTGTAGGTATGTATGTGCGGGATGCAGGTAGGCGGCCATGGCAGCGGGCGTATGTAACAGGGAATATCCATCTGCACTTGCTGCAGTTGTACGTGCACCACCAACTCCAGGTCCAAGTGCTGACGAACCACCAGTTGCCTGGAACATAAGTTACGGCGCCTATTTCAACAACTCGCTCACAGCTCACAATAATACCGCCAATGTTTCCCTAAAACCCTGAGCTCTGCAGTCACTGGACCGGCGAAAGTTTAAGGTTAATAGCTGGAAGAACTCTGCTGTAATCTCTAGAAAGACTACTTACACGGAGCTGAGGTCCTGTTCTGGGTTCACTATTCCATGAAGCCTTAGCTTTCATTTTCTGAGAAATAGTGATCTTGGTGACAATGCTTGCTTTCGTACCGTACATTTCATTCATCACAAGCAATTAATATGGCAGTGGGATTTTCAAAGCACATAATAGTACCATCAATTTAATATCCCTGTCTCAGTGCATTTCAGTGACACTGAAATTAGCATGAAAGTTTTAGGGATAAGTACTACAATTTCATTTAGCAAATATAGCTGTTTGAAAAAAAAAATGCACCCAGAAAAATATTTATTCAGTGCATGCTATATGAAATAGTTGAGATATTATAATAAATCGCCAAGGGCTATAGCAAATCAATCTAATTTTTAGCTCGTGTATTTGACTATTAAATTTTAATAAATACCTCCGTCTTGTAAAATATGTTACATTGAATATTAAATCCTCCTGATAGCAGATTATTTGTTGAATCCTTTACCCATTTTTTTATTTAAAAATGCATTATTTAATTTAAGAAATAAAATTTTTGCCATTACGCACTCGAGAATTTAAGCACACATAGCACACAATGGATCACCAACCTTAAATAAAATGTTAGTAATAAGATGTCACAATTTGTTGTCGTATTGGGAATTTGCTCACCTGATGAGGAAGCGTGGCCTTAGGACGGAAGAGAATGTCCTCAATCAGGAAGGAAGTGTGTTGGCTCCTGACGTCCTGCATTCGCTGTTTCTCTCGCTGTTGCTGAAGGATATCCATCTCAGCTTCCTTGTATGTCACATCCTTCACGGACTTGGAACCTAATGCCAAGTGATTGCCCCATTTGCGTCGCAATAACATCCCATCATGCAGTCTGAGGCGGGTTAAACGGAAACCTCTTGCATCCGTTTCACCCCATCTCGCACCCCTTCAAGTCTCTCTTGCCATTGGCCCACGTAACAATGGGGGAGTGGCTTGTCGGTAGGACGATTGGTTGCCAAGGCCCCCCCAACCTCTCCTACTGCACCTCCAGATTCCCATAGCAACGATTGTCAACGGGGATGTTTAGGGTGGGGTTAGATGTGACATGGGCGATTACCGCTATACGGCACTTTTTCTTCCTCGGTTTAACACTGAAGTGTCGCAGATGAAGCCGAGAATCAAAGATTTTGATACTCTCCCCGAGAAAATTTTACATCCCAGGAAATTTGGCCATTACATCTGGGAAGCAGCTTATTAGGCATTTATATAATGTTATGTGTTGGTGTAAGCGTGTCTTTTCATAACTAATGTGTTTGATAACATAACAAAACTTTCTTTCTCTTGTTAATTATTGCTTAATTGAACAAATATAATGACCACGTGCCCCTAGGGAATTGAAATCAATTTAAGTCCTAACTCCGGATTGAATACTGCATGGAAATGAGGATTCAGATCACATTTAACCTTCAATTTGAATACGGCAAAGATGCATTCTTGTACTGTGCTCGTTGTAACACGCCGTTCGCTTGTCATTTTATTTTCTTAGAGGATTTTGTTCTCTCATTGCTCTGATACCACGGTTTGTTTGTAATTCGGAGTTAGTTTCAAAAGCATTCACTTAAAATAACACAAAATAACAAAGCAACATGATTTCACAGGTTTGCCAACGCAAACAGAGGCGGCTTGAATTATTTATTCTTAAACCTTGCGTATGCTAATCGATCTCAATAGATATTCAATTTAACATGGAAACGCGGATAGAATTCAGTATGGGATTGGACTCTATTCGATTTCAGTTTCCCATGGAAACGTAGTGACTATCTATGTATTCTGCTATACCTACAATTCAGCAAGAAAGCGTGCTCATCGTTGCATTATGAACGCCTCCGTTATTACTGTCCGTCTTCTTTTGAACATGCAGCTCATCTCTGCTAACTGGCAGCACAGAAGTATTTTAAATTTAGATTTGTTAAGGTGTAGGTGTACGAAATAAATACACATAGCTATCATGATTCCTTGAACAAAGCAATGGTGATCGATGGTAGTTAAATAAATTATTTTGTTGTTTAACGACGCTTTCAATTGCTAGGATCACATCAGCGTCACCGGTGTTCCGGAATTTTGTCCCGCAGGAGTTCTTTTACATGCCAGTAAATCTACAGACATGGAGCTGTGGCTTTTAAGCACACTTAAAAACCATCGGATTTGAACCCGCGACCTTGGGATCAGTAGGCCAGCGTCTAACCAACTGAGCCACACAGACCATGTGATCGATGACAGTTGTGTTACTAAAACGAAGAAAAATTGCTCTCATTCTCTTCACTAGATTATGCTAATGCAAATTTTTAGCTGTCTAAGAAAATTCTGTGGTTTGTGGGAATAGGATTACAGCCCCCCCCCCTCCAAGAACTTCGGTTTTATGTGAAACAAGAAAGATTATTAATAAATCGTTCATTTAAATTTCCTTTAAAAAATCTTATAAGAAAGTATCATTCATTAAATGGCCGACTCTTAACGTGGCGGGACGTAACGGGCAGTTAAATACTGTTAAACTGAGAATGTAACGGGAGTGGCTCTTGACTGCTAGTGGATTTCATTATTTCATGCTACTGCTTAATGGCTATTGGTTCTAGTTGCCATCAACTTAACGTAATGTGGAGGAAAAAGTTGGCATTGCCAAACTCTTAAGGGCAGTCGAATGCTCCAATGTTAGGTAATAGATTACTCATTAACTAGAATACCATTTAAGATAATTAGCTGATAATTAGTGTTTTCACAGTTGACTGATGAAACAAAAACACATTTACTTGATCAGAAGCAACGTTATGATTTTTTTAATACAGTGCCTAAATGTTTATTGAAATATAAGTTTAAAATTAAAAAAAACCTAACTAGTATGCCTGATACATAAAACCCTTTTCATTAAAATTAAGCTTATTTAGTTGCAAACGTAGGATAAAAATGTCAACACATTATAACAATAACTTTCACAAGTAATAGGGCATAGGTGATGTGTAGAAAATTGTTAATTCTTCAGAAAATGCAGTTAAACAAGATGAGAAAGCCTACAACCTATATGCAGCTCTACTTACAATACAAATTTTAATGTATTTACTATTAACATACCTCTATGAAACTTATACCAAAATGGGCGGAAGATCTGAAATGTTCATATGGAAGTAAAACCTGAATTGTCGCATCAAGTTAAGTAAGGCTAAGTAAACTCTAAATAGCTCTATTTAGTACAATGTGCAATAATTCAACGTTACGTTGAGGCTAAGTTCCTCTTAATCCTGGCTTATAACATTCCCAAAAGCTACACAAAAGCAAAATAAAATTACTTGCCTTTCCCCCTTCTTTCCTTTTTAGTGGAAGAAGATAAACTATACTTGTACTGTTATTCAAAACATAATCCGATGGTAAATAAATTAGGTTGAGCTCCCATTAAAGGGAGATAGAGCGATCGCCTTTCTAATGTTATTTTTATCAACATTTCATCGGAACTCGTTTTCTCTTAAAGTAATGAAGCTACACAATGAAGCCTTCTTGGAAGTACTTCCTTACCTTATACTTTATAGATCCACTTCCATTTATATGAATTTATAACGAGGGGTAGTTATAGGTGTTTCTGGCCTAGATTCACATCAACAGCACCAATAAGTTTAACGATTTAGACATTTAATTGTGAAATATTTCTGAAAAAGATGGTCATTTGTAAAATATGTCTGTGTTTCAGAAGTTGCGATAGAAAAAATAACTGTAGATAACTGATAAGAGGAGTTGATAGAAATTTAAGGCTCAAGGCAAGAGGAAATTAGAATTGTGATGGTATTAAAGTTTCTGCCAATATATGCAATGGAGTTTCCTTAAATGTTCAAAACTTTAACTTTTAGCAATTAATATTTGTTACTATCACCCGTTGGTGTTGTAATATTATGATATTGTATTCCCTGGCCTAATCACAATCGATGAGTGTGTATAATCTTTCAATTCTATCTATCCCGGGCTCGATACGGAAGAACTACTTTTATATAAAGTTACAAGTTTCTTTGATTACTCTTTATTGATATTAATAAACGCTTCTCAATCTTCACACCTTTCGCGTCGTTAAATAATCCGCTAAATAATGGCTGATTCGTGTTATTATACAAATAAATTTACATTTGATCAATCCTTCATATTAATGTTCAAATACTATGCGGAACGTTCATAGTGCAGTTCAAACTTCACGAACATCATTTTATCCGTCGATACTCACGCTTTTAAATATACTTATTTGTATTTAAAGACAAAAGTTCATTTCAAACACTTCTTTCCTCCATTAATTAATTGCAAGAAAACAAAAGAAAGTCAACATAGGCCAGCATATAGCAAATTATTGCAGGAGGCTGCCTATGCTTCCTATATTACTATGTATACTAGATACAGGGGACTTATAAAGAAACAAATTGTTGCAGAGGGCTTGCTGTGAAATACTGCCTCAAACTTAAAATCCTCGAAGTTCATCGACTACTTTCTGAATTATTAAAACCTAAAAATGTTTATGTGAACTAAAATTTCTGCACAAAGTGTGATTTACAAAACCACAATATGCACACCTAAAACGCTTTCTATACTCATATTTCGCTCAAAATACACGTTTTGAGGTCCTCTGAATCCAAAAATGTATAGGGGGTTTTTGAGCGCACTTTTCAAAATATGCGAAAATTATATTGAAAATATCCAAACATCGCAATGTAATGAAAATCCGGAAAGAACAGGAATTCGGAAAAATCAGGGAAAACTATGCTAAAATAGAGCAAAAACATCCAAAAATCCTAATGTAAGAAAAAACCGGAAAAATCCGGGGGACTATGCTAAAATAGAGCAAAAATATCAGAAAATCGTGACTTTAGAAGAAACTAAAGTAATTAAAACATGGCAAAGCTATGCGAAAATACTCCAAAATCACTAGATTTTATGCTATAATGTAGTTTTTGTGTTCTTTTTTGTCATAGTGTAAAAAAATGGTAAAATGCACCCAAAATAGACTAAAACCTGATGAAAATATTAATGTTACAAAAACTACACATTCTGTAACTAATCATTAAAAATAGACTTAAAAACTGCTTAAATTATCAAATTGCATAAAATATGTACAAGAAAAGTAATTACATAGATTTGAGCTCTAATATTCTGTTAAGTCCAAATCTATCTCCAATTGAACCTGTGAGAAATAATCTAAGTGACAATCTTATTACAAATATATTATCTCTCTTATGTTTTTCTAATTTTAATATTATTTGAGCTGAACGGAAATTGTGAATTGATATATGTTTCAACCAGGGGCGTAGCGTCAATGGATGTGGGTGATGTGTTGCATACCCTGCCAGTTTTCCTGGCTTAACTTTTTCTTTTATCTACCTAATACCAATCCAATTGGCTGATGCTTGCTGAGGAGTATGTTTCGAATAACAATCTGGTATAAATTAGTATTGTTAGCGTATCACGCCAAGGATTAAACAGAGTGGCTGGTGGTTCTGCTTGCCTCACCCCAGTCACATCAATAATGTGCGCGCGCAGTGGATGTGACAGGGAAGTGCATATGGTTTTTTGATGTTAATGAGGTTTAAAGCTAATCTTTTGAGTATTTTGTTTGGCAGTGAAGGTTAATTTCATATTTTTAACTTCTTCTGTACGCAGCAGAGTACAACAAGCAGCATTTTGAACAACAATGTGTGTGAACGTGTAAGAGAAAAGTACGTCAGGAAAGTGACAGTAGGGTATGCACATAGCTCATGTGCTTCCGTGTGGTTCACTACATGTTGTGAAGAGAACGCTGCATTTCTTGGAAGCCTAATATGGAATCAGAGTACTTCTAATCAACAAACTGAGAATGCAGAAATAAATAGTGTGAATGATTTTTCTGTAATTTTAACATTTACCAGTTGGTGAAGTATAAATTTCTACGAAAACTATAAAACTTATAAAAAAAGGCTGTCCAAGTTAATTTTTGTTTAACAAACCAAAGCATTACAACGTTTTCTGGCTCGAACATTCTTTTGAGAGTACTTATTTATAATAGAACAATACTTATTTAAAATTATCAAAATTTTGAAATCTTCAGCGTGCATTTCAGGTATGCTGCCAGAAAAATAACTAGAAAAGCTAATAAATTTAAAGGTGTTAAAAATATTGCATTGAAAATTTGAATGTATATTATTCATTACATGTATTATGTCTGATATGAATTTGACCAAATCCGCTAAGAACTGCAGAATTTAGAAATGTCACCTTATACATATCCTTAACACAAGTTCAAAGTGCATACCACGCTACGCCACTGGTTTCAAGAGTTTTCACATTGTAATCACCTGCAGGAACTATTTCCCTTCTTGTTCATATCGCAATATAGTTTCAGGTATAGTGGCTGACAGCATGATTTATTTATATAAAATTATTTAATCACAATCTCCATCCATTAAAAATGCAATTTACTAGATTAATATATGAATATTCGTAATTTTTTCTCTTTACTTCATATGTCAATCGAAAAGACTGGAACTTGAGTACATATTGGTATGCATTTAATTGACTATTGTCTTCCTCGATGCAATTTCGTCAGCAGATTATGTATTTGACTTCCGACTGTATAGCGAGAGAAGACTGCAACGATTAAAGTGTTGTAGAATGGTTAAAGCGTTGTAGAATGGTTGAAGCGTTGCAAAATGGTTAAAGCGTCGTAGAATGTTAAAGTGCTGTAGAATGGTTAAAGCGTTGTAGAATGGTTAAACCGCTGTAGAATGGTTAAAGCGATGCAAAATGGTTAAAGTGTCATAGAATGGTTAAAGCGCTGTAGAATGGTTAAAGTGTTGTAGAATGGTTAAAGCGCTGTAGAATTGTTAAAGCGATGCAAAATGGTTAAAGCGTCATAGAATGGCTAAAGCGCTGTAGAAGGGTTAAAGAGCTGTAGAATGGTTAAAACGCTGTAGAATGGTTAAAGCGTTGTAGAATGGTTAAAACATTGTAGAATGGTTAAAGGTTGCAAAATGGTTAAAGCGTTGTAGAATGGTTAAAGCGTTGTAGAATGGTTAAAGTGTTGCAAAATGGTTAGAGCGTTGCAAAATGGTTAAAGCGTTGTAGAATGGTTAAAGCGTTGTAGAATGTTTAAAGCGTTGCAGAATGGTTAAAGCGTTGTAGAATGGTTAAAACGTTGTAGAATGGTTAAAGCGTTGCAGAATGGTTAAAGCGTTGTAGAATGGTTAAAACGTTGTAGAATGGTTAAAGCGTTGCAAAATGGTTAAAGCGTTGCAGAATGGTTAAAGCGTTGTAGAATGGTTAAAGCGTTGTAGAATGGTTAAAGCGTTGCACAATGGTTATAGCGTTGTAGAATGGTTAAAGCGTTGTAGAATAGTTAAAGCGTTGTAGAATGGTTAAAGCGTTATAGAATGGTTAAATCGTTCCAGAATGGTTAAAGCGTTGTAGAATGGTTAAAGCGTTGTAGAATGGTTAAAGCGTCGTAGAATGTTAAAGTGCTGTAGAATGGTTAAAGCGTTGTAGGATGGTTAAAACGCTGTAGAATGGTTAAAGCGATGCAAAATGGTTAAAGCGTCATAGAATGGTTAAAGCGCTGTAGAATGGCTAAAGCGTTGTAGAATGGTTAAAGCATTGCAAAATGGTTAAAGCGTTGTAGAATGGTTAAAGCGTTGTAGAATGGTTAAAGCGCTGTAGAACGGTTAAAACGTTGTAGAATGGTTAAAGCTTTGTAGAATGGTTAAAACGTTGTAGAATGGTTAAAGCGTTGCAAAATGGTTAAAGCGTTGTAGAATGGTTAAAGCGTTGTAGAATGGTTAAAACGTTGTAGAATGGTTAAAGTGTTGCAAAATGGTTAAAGCGTTGCAAAATGGTTAAAGCGTTTTAGAATGGTTAAAGCGTTGTAGAATGGTTAAAGCGTTGCAGAATGGTTAAAGCGTTGTAGAATGGCTAAAACGTTGTAGAATGGTTAAAGCGTTGCAAAATGGTTAAAGTGTTGTAGAATGGTTAAAGCGTTGTAGAATGGTTAAAACGTTGTAGAATGGTTAAAGCGTTGCAAAATGGTTAAAGCGTTGTAGAATGGTTAGAGCGTTGTAGAATGGTTAAAGCGTTGCACAATGGTTATAGCGTTGTAGAATGGTTAAAGCGTTGCAGAATGGTTAAAGCGTTGTAGAATGGTTAAAGCGTTGCAGAATGGTTAAAGCGTGCAGAATGGTTAAAGCGTTGCAGAAACATTAAAGCGTTACAGAGTAACGCCGTTTGGGTTGCCTACTTACAAGGATAAGCTAATCCAAGCGCGGTTATTTTGAACCCTAGAAATATGTTTAATCCACTTCAATCTTATTATTACTTATTTGTTGTGAATTAATGCACAGTTTGCACTCATTGCATTCACACTGACATCCTTTTGATATAGGTTCACAAGCTACGAACTCAATACTTGAATAATATGAATTAAAATAGAGCGTGAGTATCTCATGTTTACAGTCATATGGAAATTCCCAATCATATTTTATGGAATGTTTTTAGATTTCTGAGATGATAAAAGAGAATAAGTCAGAATGGTTTATTACTATTCTGTTACCGCCACGTATTTTATTTGTTTTTTCATTGACATATTCATAGCCACCATGAACCTCATAAGAAACGTTATGTTGTTTCAATGCCTGTTCTGTTATTTTTAATACTTGAGACATCTTGTGTTTATTAACAAAAACTATAAATTCCACACAAAGCTTTTTAGCTTCTCAATTAAACCTTCATACGAGTTTGTACACTCTATTCCAAATACAGACAAGTTGTTTTTACCCGCTTTAACTAAATGATTTGTAAATTCATTATACTCGAAATGTGTATTGTTTTTAAAGAAGTACATAATTCCATTTATATATCTATCTAATGGCTGATTCCATTGCAATTGGTACTTCAGAAAATCGCATATTTACCAATCATGATATTTTGCTTTAAAAGTGCATTCGTCAATTTCTATGTAATAATCATCGTTGAAGAACATACCTATAAGTTTGACCCTATACGATTTATACATAGAATTAATTTTTACGTTAATGGATAGGTATACCTACCCAATTCAGAACATTTTAATACATTTAAATTTATTCTGTAATATTTTTAGATCTTAGACCAATAGTGATCGTTTTTTCACCAGTCATAATAATGTGCATGATTGTGTTATCTGGAACATTGGCGCCAAATTTTAAACTATTCATAAGCTGATTTTTATCTACATATGTAATATTTTTACGTATTGTAATATCTATTTATGCTATAAATTGCTTAATAGAAAATTCGTCGACATCGAATCTAACTCATTTGTTTCCTGCCCATCTTTCTACTAATGAAGCATAAGCATCATATGCTACTTTATAACAATGATTCATAATTATCAATTTTTGTCTTCTTATCGGAAATTCTTCATTTCTTGAACTTTTGAATGACCAATTTTCCAGCTGACAATGTTCATATTCGCTCGAGTCCCTCTTTAGTTTCTCTATTGGGAAGTAGAAAGAAGTATTGCATTCCACCCAAAAAATCGATGTCGAAGTTTCACCGGAAATATATGTTTTGAGATCCCTGAATCCAAAAAAAAAAGCATTTTTATAAAAAGGCCCGTGTGTGTGTGTTAGTCTGTGTGTCAGTCCGTCAGTCTGTCAGTCTGTGGACAGCATAACTAAAAAACGAAAAGTAGGTTAAAAACCAAACTTGGTATTTTAGTTCAATGTCTTTCAAGGATGCGATACAAAGATTTTGAAGAAAATAACCCCACTCTAAACTACCCTTTACATGGAAAATTTTTCGAAAATTGTTTCTTTTCTTGATAACGGCTCTAACGATTTTTATTAAAATGTCATATGTTTGACATATTTTTTATGACAAATGAAATGTATAGGTATCTTGAATTTTCTGACTATAGTCCCTGTAGTCGTATTTACTCTGGGCGACTTCTGCATAACTGGTAAACCGTTAGAGATACACCAAATCATACTATACAAAAAATGTAGATCTTGATAAAATACGCAGTTTATAATAATTTTTCTTGTAGGGTGAACCATTTCGGAGATATTCCTTGTTTTGTGTGTGAGTTTCGGAAAACTTAAAACTTTCGTGAAATGGAACATCGTTGCTCATTTTTTATGTTAAGTGTCCAAAGAGAACGGAATCTCAAAGCTTTAAAAGATTTGACTATCGCACAAAGCCTACTGTATTCTAGTATCCCCCTTGGACCTACAAGGAAATAAGCAATAAGATAATTTGCACAAATGTTTATCTCAACTAACACCAAGAAGATATAAGAATAAGAGTTTGTAAGAGTGGTTAGTACAATAGTAGAGAAAGTCATGTGAGTGCAATACATCAGATTTTTTGATTTTCCGGTCTATTTGTTTGGAATCATATAATAAAGATATGAACATTGAATGATGTAGTAACATTGATGTTTATGTTTTTCCAGTAAAATTATGTTCAGCCGCAACGCTCCAGACCCAAAAAAAGTAATTTATATTTTTTATGTTAAATAGTTTTTCATTTTGTATCATAGCGTGTTCTGGTTGATATCCTATGATTGGAACACTTACCTTAAATGTTTTTATGACATTTTTAGCTTCATGTGGTGTAGCTTTATCAATTGTGCCATCTGTTTTCAAAGTATCCCATCTCTAAAAACTGGCATCGTCATTAGCTGCTCTTTTGAAAGAAATAGTTACACCTAAATTACACAAAGTTCTATATCTATATCTAAAGAAACTAAATCTAAATTATATTGAGTGCGATACTTCATAAATACGATTATCTTCTTAATTAAATCTATTTTCTGTAAATCAATTTTCTAAGTACATCGCTTACTAAACCAGGATTATCTACGTTTTCTATTGACCAAAGCTTTTAAGATATGCTTTATTAAATATTCGTGGAAAGTAATTATTTATAAGTTTGATATTATCGTCGTTATTAAATACCCGATTTGCTGCCTTTCCACGAGGTTCAAACTGCGTATAAACAATTCTTCTAAATAGATAATAAGTTCCACCAGCAATATTCAGATCCATATCTAAATTACTAAGTGGCTTTTGTTCGCTTAAATTATGTCTGTTAGAATAATTTATCTCAAATGATCTCATTTGATATTCTTCAATGCTTTTTATATCCATTTAACAATAAAAGTGCCGGATTTGTAGGACGATTTCAATTTTAGAACCACCAAAATCGATCGGATTTCAGTTTTCATCAGCAATAGAAGCTTTAATATCTCTGACAGAATCAAGATGATGAATTGGCAATTCTTAAGGGAGTGCTGGTTCATAAATAATGTGATCTTTAAACGCTACATTAGGCTTAAATTTTGTAGTAACATCATTGTGTTTATGCTGGTGATTATTATTTTTGGTAATGAACCCTGCATTTGTAACTAAATTACATTCAATGTTAATGGTGTTAAAAGGTACAAAATTAAGTGAATCATCCCCAATTTTTATTTCCCCAGGTTTAATAACTGGGCCCTTAGAAAATCCTAACACTTTTCCAAACTGGTTGAAATCTAAATCTGTTTTCGTTCATTATTAATCGTAATTCTACCAGTAATTTTATTTAGCTTAAGTTCCAATATTTACAGTAGTTTACTTAGTTTTGCAAGTAATTCTTTGAATGAATATTGTCCTTTTTCGAGTACAATATCCCGAGCACCGTATTTTAAAACACATTCTCTAACATTTGGTGTTAGAAAAGTGTCACAAAGACTTACAACAGGAATATGTTCATTATCTATGGTCACGGGCTTAGAAAATCGCAAATGTAATTCTGAAGTAGTTCATTGTAATGCATTATACATTTATTGAGAGAATCATTTCTTTAAAAAAAAAAAAAAAGCATGCAACAAGTTTGAATTATAATCACTATCGTAGGAGGATAAAGAGGATGATTCATCATATGAAATACTAAATTTACAATCTATTCTGTCTCGAAATTCCAATATAAAATTCCTGATAATTCTCTATGTTTTGAAATATCTTGCCAATCATCTTTATCCTGGAACTCTAATAAAATCCTCTAATAATTCTTGACATTCAGAAATAACATCCCAATCAACGCTATCCTGGAATTCTCTAATAAAATCTTCTGATAATTGTGTTTTATAGACATTATTCTAGTTAATTTTGTGTTGTAACTTGTGTTTATACTTTTTTCGGGAAACTATTTTTGGACAACTTTTTCACGGATTTTAAATATATTATCACTTTGTTAAGTTCATAAAGAATATCTAATAATGGTTTGCACATTTTTATATAAAACAATTTTGTTTTATAAATGGAAACTGACTGGGATGCAACATATATTCCAGACGGTGAAAATGTAGAAGTTAGAATAACTGGTTTAAACTGTTTAAACTATTTGTTGTTTAACGACGCTGTCAATTGCCAGGATCACATCAGCGTCGCCGGTGTGCCGGAATTTTGTCCCGCAGGAGTTCTTTTACATGCCAGTAAATCTACTGACATGGAGCTGTCGTTTTTAAGCACACTTAAAAACCATCGACCTGGGCCGGGTTTGAACCCGCGACCTTGGGATCAGAGAATAACTGGTGAACTGTTACCTACAACTATTAGACGATTAATAGTAGGACTGCCAGGATGTGGAAAAACGTTTTAGCGAATGATAATTTTATTCTTAGAAAAGGTTGCGTAAATGCCTATCATTACTAAATGTTATGCATGACTTTATATTAAAAGAAATACGAACACTTACGGAAAATATTTAACGATATCCAACATGAAACGGGAAACAGCTTGGCAACGTTTATAGACAAAGAAGAGGAAATAGTACCATTGGACAAGTGAAAGAATTCTTTAGTTGTTATAAATGATTCAATTTTAGAAAATCAAGATATAATAAGAGAAATATATTTCAGAGGTAGGCAAAAGCGAATTAGCACTTTGCTTAGGGATAATTAATAAGGGATAATTCGAATTCTGTATGTTTATACAAACAAGATGATGACGATGATAATGGTAATGATAATGATGATGATGATAATAATAATAATAATAATAGTAATAATAATAATAATAATAATAATAATAATAATAATAATAATAATAATAATAATAATAATAATAATAATAATAATAATAATAATAATAATAATAATAATAATAATAATAATAATAATAATAATAATAATAATAATAATAATAATAATAATAATAATAATAATAATAATAATAATAATAATAATAATAATAATAATTATAATAATAATAATAATAATAATAATAATAATAATAATAATAATAATAATAATAATAATAATAACAATAATACTAACATTAATAGTGATATACTTAATAATGATAAACACACCAATAAGAATAAAATAATAATAGATGTAATATTAATGTTAATAATATAAACAATATAAATAAGTTTAATATAAAACAATAACGACAAAACAGAATAATAACAATAATTAATAACAATAATTAATAACAATAAAATACAGCAATAACATTAATAAGAAACGCCAATCACACATTACGGGTCCTCATGTTTGCATAGATTTTGTTACGGTAATTTACAATCTGTAATCCGTAATGTTAGATAATAGCAGCATATAAAGGACTGAGTTTATTCCCTGGAAAATAAAGTCTTGTAAGTGAAGTGGAAAATATTTTAAGGCTGTTCTTCTCTATTACCACGCGCTGCACACGCCCGCTGAAGCTTGGGCATTTCGTCTGCCGCTCCGCTCTCTTCTCTTACAAGCAGAACAAAGTTCACGCACGCCACTGACTGGATTTACCCCTGTAATTTCTGCAACTCTTTTAACGCACGAAGGGTTATGTACTTACCCGGGGGCTGGCTGGAGTGGGCCACCTGGCATATTATCCACATGTGCTACGTATATGTGGATCCAAGAAGTTGCTTTAAAAAAATAATTGAATCAATTGCGGATCACCATTAGTCACTAAAAACAAAAGCTAAGTCATTATTGGAAACACCACCAAACGAAAGAAATCAAAGTATAGACGAATTACATAAACCAGCTAGAAAAAAATATCAAACAGGTTAAGTTATAACATACGGTATTAGTGATTTGTGGTAAGCTGATTTGGTAGAAATGGAACTTGATAATCTTAAAGGTGCTTCTGAAATTAATAAGGGATATAAATTCATAATAACCATCATAGATGTATTTTCTAAACTAACTTGGGCTACACCATTGAAGAAAAAGACTGGTAAAGATGTTGCAAATGCTTTTAAAGACATTTTCAATATAACTGGACGTGTTCCTACAAATTTGCAAGCTGATAAAGGCAACGAATTCTACAATAAAGAGTTTAAAGGATTAACGCAGGAACATAATATCAATCACTATTCAACATATAAAAACATTAAAGCATTTGTTGTTGAACGTTTTAGCAGAACATTAAAAGAAAAAATGTGGAAACAGTTCTTTATTCAAGGAAATTATAAATAGATTGACATGATAAAAAAAATAGTTAATAGCTATAATAATATCACACCACTATTAATATGAAGTTTATTGAAGTTAACTTTAAAAATCAAGAAATTATCTATTATGATGTTTGTATACCGTCCAAATATAATTTAGCGTAGAAACAAAATAAAAAGTTGGTGTTAACGCTCGTATTAGTAAAGTAAAAGGATTAGTCGAAAAAGGTTATACAGCTACTTGGTCTACAGAAATATTTACAGTTGATATACCGACCGGGATGGCTCAGGCGGTAACGTCTGTGGCCCACATTCGGGAGGTCGCGGCTTCGATTCCCGTGGCCGCGCACTCTGGTGCATTATTTCATACCACGGTTTTCTTTCCATCATTTCCTTTCAATCCATTTCCTTATCATATTTCAGGTGGTGCAAGTTCCGGGCATGTAGTATGGGCAGTGCGAGCAGATTGCGTGGATGACTGCGCATGGTAACTGATGTTCTTGGCGCTGGGTGGCGTCTGGTCGGCCCTTGCCCCGGACCCGCGGTGTGATGATGGCTGCTTGGCGGGGCCTTGCGCCGGATGAAGACATCTCAGCACTGGTTAGCGACTTCCACGCGTCTCTGGTGGGCCTGTCTAGCTGCGGGTCTGGTAGTACCTCTTCGGTTCCCTCATTCATCCCTGCCTCCTGGTGGGTGATAGCCACAATAGACCTGTGTAGGTCGCAGTGAGCGAGGTGTCACCCTCTGTATCTGTACCTGTACAGTTGATAAGGTATTTAAAAGTTGTTGTTGTTGTAGTGTTTAACGCCCGCTTTTACTACTACGGCACCGCAGGCGGTGACACTGATGATACATGGAATGAAGATGGAGCACCGGTGGAATGAGATGGTGGGGGAAACCGGAGCACCCGGAGAAAACCCGCCCTGACGCCGCTTCGTCCACCACGAATACCACATGCGGGTCCCTGGGATCGAACCCGGGCCGCCTAGGTGGTAGGCGAGCGCGCTAACCGCTCGGCCACGGCGCCGCCATATTTAAAAGTAATTCACCGTATTACCATCATAAAGATTCTAGTGGACAAGAAATTAAATGCGTATTCTATGAACAGTATATACAAAAACAAAATACCCAGATATATATTTAGCTGAAAAAGTTATATGTACAAAAGGAAATAAAGCATACATTAAATGGCTAGGATTTGATGGTTCACATAATAGTTGGATTAACAAAAAGGATGTTGTTTTTTTAAATTCTCTGTTTAATAAATGGATAACATTTTAATAACCATCGTAAATATGACGAAGTTTATAAAAAATTAAATTTTGAAGAACTACATAACTTGTACTTAACAAGTGAAACAGATATACAGTTGTTGACTATATTAGAATAAAAGAATCATTTGAATGCATTGATATTTCTAAATGGGAAGAATTGTCAGATTACTGGAATTGAGTAAACACTTCTGAATACCAAAAACTATCAAAAGATTTTATTCGAGCATTCAAACATAAAGTATGTTGGTGTGATATTTCTAGGTTGCAAACACTAGCAGAAGATTTTATTCGAGAATTTAAGGATAAAGTATGTGGGGACACAATATACGCATATAAAAAATTATCAGAAGACTTTATTGGGGAGTTTCAAGATTAAGTAGATTCAATATTTTTTTTCTAGTTAATTGGCTTTAAACCCTAATTAAATGGAAATAAACACGGACTTCGCAAAACAACTTTTAAGCCATATGAAATATTTTAATAACAAAAATATAATCAGAAGAATATTATTAATTATGTATTATCCTTTTTATTGTTGTAGCTGTTTTAATTGTTCTGCTTTCCTACATTGCTCTTTGAACCTTGATAAAATATACTGATCCTTTTTATCACCATCATCATCATCGTCATCTTCGTCGTCGTCGTCATCATCATCATCACTAAGCTTTATTCCTTCTTTACTTGTGCTTAACCGTTTTTCATCAACGTGGCCCATTTTTTCTCTCTAGCTTGTGTTTTCAAAACCCAAAGCAAATATTTCATCCCCTATTTTCATGGCATCTTTATAAACAGCGATATTCGCTGTTATATCTCTGCATTTTTGGATATAGCACCTAAAGGCTTTATTTAAATCTATAACTTTCTCTCTAATTTTATTACGAGCTTCAGTGTTTGTGTTTACGCATTTACTTATCTCATTTATATACAAAAATTGAATCAGCATTTTATTAACTTCTTCATCGGTAACTTCAGCGGTTCCAGCGGCTATGATAGACTTTCTATATTTTCTATTTTATTATTTTTGTTTTTACTGTCTCAGGGCTTCTGTTTACTTCTAATGCATTCTCATTGCTTCCGTACTTCAGGTATAGATGTATTTTTATGTGTATTTGTATACCTAGTAACCCTTTACCCTTGTTTAACGTGTTAAGAGATATTTTTCTATTTTTACGTATGTTACTATCAGTTGCTAATTCTATATATTCTATTGCAAAATTATAGTCTCTAAGATTTGTTATTTCTTTATCAGTTTTGGGAATATTAGTGGCTTTGGTTTGTAACAGATATTTATATTCTTTTTTATTCCTGCAATCCGGTAATGGATTTGGACTTTAGAGGTGTGTAAAACACTGCACCAATCTTTTTATCATTTTCCGTTGTTTATATCAGAAAAAATATTTAATAATTTAGGTGTAGAGTCTAATACAAGTAATACAATATTTGCTATTAAATGGAGGTACCACAAGTTATTACAAGACGATTCTTAAAATTCTTAATGAATTTATTAAAAATAAGAGAATGAAGTATGGCTATGGATATACATGTCATGTCTGTCAAAATTTAATAGTAAGCTACTTGAAAAAGTATACCGTGATGTATGTAAAAATGTATGCGGCGAACTTACATTTTGAGAGACACACAAAAACTGAACTCCGTGAATTATTAGTAAAATTATCTTGACATGCAAAATAAATGCTATCAAGTGAAGTTATAGCACGTTAAAGTTTTTCATTTATAAAATGTTTTCCTAATAAATGGAGGTAAAAAACATTGGTACAATGCAACCAACTAATTTTGTTACAAATAACACAATGAATGTGAGTGACATAAATAGTATGAAAATACCTAATTTAAAAGTTATTGCCAAACAACATAACATCCAAGGATACAGCAAATATAGAACAACTGCGCCACTAAGACATTAGCACGAGTATACTATATAGTATAGTATAGTATAGTATATCAAGTTTATGTCATGTCTAAAACCATTTTCAGCAGTTTCTGGAATTTGCAAAACTGGTTGACTTTCTAGACACTGTTAAAGGTAAAGCTAATTTAATAAGGTTTGCTAAAGAAAATTACTGAATATAGCAAATATAAAAAGGAAAGTGATCCTCGGTTCTATATAAGAACTAAACAAATTACCATTTGCAGAATTAAATAAAATAGTTGCAAAAATAAAAGCAGTCGTTGAATTTAGAGAAGGTATTGATAGAATTAGCTTCGTTCTTAACAGTCCGAGTAATCTGTAGAAGGTATTTTTCAACAGGTTCTGGTTTAACTATCAATCATGGTGAAATAATAAATCAGTTTAACGCATTAATGCGACAATATGATGATATTTCCTCAGAAGATACTAGATTCTATTCAAATAGTTAACATGCCAACTGGAGGAAACGTTCCAATAATAATAAACATTGCTGAAGATGTTAGAATAAAAAGAAGTATTTTACAAATCAAAAATCCAGATGATTAATTATTTGGTCCCCGTGCTATGACTCCGGCGTTAGCATATAAAACGAACATTATTCTTGGTAGGGAACTAAGAAAAAGTTATATAAAAATATTGAAGATGGCCGAAAGTTACAAAAAGGTTTAGCAATACTACTAGTAACAAAATCGGACACGATCCTGGTGCACCGTACAATCTTACATCCTTTAGAAAAATTGAACAACATTTTAAAAACTTATGCATTAAAATAGTATGCGCTGAAAACTTTAATAACATTATACACAAAGGAATAGAGAAACGAGATATAACTATATAGGTATCTATACAAAGTTAAAAATCATTCTCATATAATTACTCAATTGAGTGCATTTATAGGAATGGAAAAATACTGTGATCCATGCGAAACAGCTTATAAACACAAAAATCATGAACGCAAAGCATTATGTATTACATGTTGTGGCCCCATTCATCTTGGTAATAAATCTGCAAAATATTGTAAAGGTTGTAATAGATATTGCGAAAACGAAGAATGCTTTGAACACCATAAAGAAGAAGTATGTGTAACTGTTTACAAATGTCTACGTTGTAAAAACCTATGTAAAAGAAACGTAGAGCATAAATGTGGATACGAAACATGCGAAGTAGAAGAGAAGCAGAAACAAAAACTCATCTGTGTTACATGCAGTGGGAAAAAGGTAAAGGTGGAAGATGTATAACAAAATTAGATAATAACCGTTACTTACAAGGATGTGAAAATTGCTCACCAGAAAATGTAAGCACAATAACTAATTACACCAAAAAAGAAACTAATGAACTTGCAGTTGAATACATACAAGAAAATTATTATCCTGGTTTTGATTACCATGAAGAAGTTGTGGATCGTTATGTTGAGTCTTTACAGAAACAAAAAGTAGTTAGATATATGTACAAATGTAAATAATATAAAAATTACACAACCTTAAATAATCCTCCTTTAGTTTCAGAATTAAAAACATGTGATACTTCTAAAGCGGATATATTACATAAACTAAAATACACATGCACAGAAAAATGCATAACAATTGATTTCGAGGCTAACCAAGAAACTAGAGATTACAAACCCAATTTTGTAGTTGCTGAATATGCTTTTGGAAACGGACAAAAGTTACATTTCAAATTTGGCAATGAACTTTGTAAGTGCCTAATATCTAAAGAATATCGATATCATACAATCACAACACACAACGCTAGATCGTATGATTGGTATTTCGTAATAAACTATTGTATGCGAAATGGATATAAAACCGTTACAATTTTCAACGGTTGTCAAATCATGTTAATGACTCTTAAAAATGCAAATATGCAACTCATAGGTAGTTACAACTTTGTTCCGTAGCCATTGTATACATTCCCAGAAACATTCGCGGTAAAGGAGTTGAAAAAAAGGATACTTTACACGCTTCTTCAACACAACAGAAAACCAAAATTATGTAGAGATGAGTGACTATTGTGAATCAGATGTAGACATACTTTCCCAACATATTAAAAAACTTAGACAAGAGTTTTTAAATATGTGTAATATTGATCCTTTTCAATATACAACAATATCAGCTATAGCAATAGTGGAATTCATTATATAAAATCCGATACAATAGCTGTATTAAGAGATGGTAATCACGAAACATGTGGTAAAAAATTCATATCATGCCTTAGAACATTTGGGGATAACGTAAAGCACGCATTAAATGGTGGAGAAGAAGCTATACCTAATTGCAAAGTTGGTATGATAAAACAACTAATACTGCATACCAATTTCATGGGTGTTTCTGGCATGGATGTCCAAACTGTTATAAGGTTCATGTAATTAACACCAAAAAATAAGAAAGCATGGATGAGGAGATGAGGAATATAATGCAGTAGAAATGTGGGAATGTGATTGGGAATCTACATATAAAAGCTTAAACATGAAACAAACGAAATAATATCACGATCCCCTAGAGATGCTCATTGTGGTGGTCGGACAAATGCAACTAAATTACACGTTAAAGGTAAGAAACTGAAATACATTAATATTTGTTGTTTATATCCAACTGTTATGTTTTGTGATAAATTTACTTTTGGACATCCAATAAAAATATTACATACTGGAAATTACGATTCTAACTGGTTTGGATTAATTAAATACCAGGTACAACCACCAATAAACGTATATCATCCTGTACTGCCAATTAAAGAAGTAAAACTAATATTTCCATTATGTGGTAAATGCTTTCATTCTAAAAGTCCTACATGTAATCACACAGATATTGGATAAGATTTAATGGAACTTAGAGTACACAATGAAATTAATAAAATACTTGAAATGGGATACAAGATAACAAAAATATATGAAGTTTGACATTTAAAAAAACCAGCATCAATATGTTTAAAAGCTACATTTCTAAATTTTTAAATATAAATTTAGAAACCAATGAGGAGTGGAAAAATTATTACAGTAGTGAACAATTGTATGACGAAGATATAAAAATAGATTAGGTATCAAATTACGCATTAATAACATTAAACCTAATCCAGTTTTACGTGCAATAGCAAAACTTCTATTAAACGCTTTCTATGGTAAGTTCGGCCAACGTCGAAAAATGGAAACAGCAGATTATATCAACTCAACAAAGTATTTTTTTGATATATTGTTTAATTCTAAACTGGAATGTATTAGCCTTTCATTAATCAACGAAAACGTAATAGAAGTTATATATCAAGCAAAAGATGAATGACTGTAAGATCCCACTAAAAACAATATATTAATTGCGTTATTTACTACTTCCTATACTAGATTAAGATTATATGACATTCTTAATAAGTCAGGAGATAAAGGAGTGTATTACGGCACAGATAGTATTATGCCTATATATTTATGATTATACAAATAATGTAAAAAGTGATGGGCAAATTGCAAATATAATGCATGGTCAAAAAGTCCGCGTTACATTAGATAACAAATACAGATTACATTTACTGGATCGTTATAGTAAACTCTTATCTAATCAAGCTATCCAAACACTTGTGAAAGATCAAACTATACTCTTATGTAGAGGAAGAAAGAAAATATTTGGAAACCAAACCAAACACGAAATAGAATTTGTATAATTTTTTATCATAAATGGAACAACAATGTATAATAGAATATATTATTAAAATAAATAATGGTCGCGTATTGTTACCAAAAGATATAGCTAAAACGTTTCAAGGTAAATTGATTGAAAATAGAGTTCTAAGCAAACAACACTATCAGAGTATTTTATTCTAGACTTTCAGGATAAGGTTGATTGGGAATGATTTCATGTCATAAAGAATTTATCAGAAAACTTTATACGTGAATTTCAGAAGAAAGTAGATTCGAAATTTATTTTACGAAAACAAAAATTAACATGCGATTTTGTTAGAGAATTTCAAGATAAATTATGGGATACCCAATCTGAAACTGATTCTGATTCAGATTTTCAGCAGTTTGGGGTCTATGTTTAATGATTTTTTTATAAAATGGTTAATTTTCGCAACATTGATACCTTTTTATCAGTTTTCAATCTATTTTGGGTGTATTTTACCATGTTTTTTACTTTGTGACAAAAAGGAACACAAAAATTACCGCATGAAATCTTGTGACTTTGGCCTATTTTAGCATAGCTTTGCCATTTTTTATATATTTTTTTTTCTTAAATCACGATTTTTGGATATTTACAGTTTTCCCTGATATTTCCGAATTCCTGCATTTCCGGATTTTCATTACCTACATTGCGACTTTTGAATATCTTCAATATAGTTTCCCCATATTATGAAAAGTGCGCTCAAGTACCACCTATAATAGTAAATTGGTATTTAAGTTCAACATTTTTATGGATACGACACGAAGAATTTCAAGCATGTTAAATATGTTTCTTTTTGTGAA
Source organism: Tenodera sinensis (assembly GCA_030765045.1). Classification (NCBI taxonomy): domain Eukaryota; kingdom Metazoa; phylum Arthropoda; class Insecta; order Mantodea; family Mantidae; genus Tenodera; species Tenodera sinensis. The sequence continues at coordinate 120,748,032 of CM060964.1, read as the reverse complement.
AACAATAATTTTCAAATACTTGTAGGCACTCTTCTCTAAAGGCCGCCTCCGTAGCGCAGCTGGCAGCGCGCTTGCCTGTGGCGCGGAGGACCCGGGTTCGATTCCCGGTACCAGCATGGGGATTTTATCCCCTCTGGGAGGTCTGGCACGGGGTGCACTCAGCCTCGTTAGGTCCCGGGGGGACCAATTGAGGAGCTACTTGATGGAGAAGTAGCGGCCCCAGGTCGAGAAGACCGCATATCTGGCCGGGAGGGCTCGGGGCGCTGACCACGTCCTACCCTCCAGTACTGCACCTCACCAATGACGCCTGTAGTGGGCAGAGGTGGGGGACGCAGCAGCTGGACGGTAGGCCTTGGCCCTTCGTGGGCTGTCGCGCGGGGTTTACATTTTACATTACTCTTCTCTAATAGGAAATCCAGTGCAGCACTTTTACGGAAAAGTACGTTGCATTTACAGAAATGGGCATGATTACAGTAACGCAAAAGTGTGGCATACCATTAACGCAAATGAGCATGAAGGCGTACCTTACTCTAGAAGCGTGGCGTCCACTGCATTCTCCAAAGGGTTCGACGTAGCACTCATTTTCTTCAGAGCTGTTGTGGCTGGTGACGGTGTCCCAAACTTTTTGTTTACAGTAGTAACGATATTGTGTCAGCTGAGTAACCTTTCCAGAGACCCATGTTATATGTGTGTTTCTGTACGATATGTTTCCTAACTTTTCTGTTCTGCAAAGGAGTGACAGAGATGTATATTTGGCTCTGGAGTTCCTAAAGCATTGCAGTCAGCACATGAACAGGTGCAATTTCTTTTAAAAGTTTATGGAAAGACTCAGTCCCATTTCGGGAATCGCTTCAAGGACAAGTAGCCCTATCTCCGGTGGAAATTTGGCGTCATTAGTGATGCAGCCTTCAAACACAAACTCGAAGAAAGCATTCACTTGGGGATTATCAGTAATTATGTTGTGAAATTCAACAAACCCATCACCTACAGTATGTGGAGCCAAATACTGGAAACCAAAGAAATATTTTAGCTGCTCTCAAAATTCTTAGCTTTTATACCTGCATTCACGTTTCAGCTCGGTGTTTACAATTTTTCGAAGCCAGCCTTATCTCAAATGAAAACTGCTACCTATGTTAGCACCAGTTCTGACACACTGCAGAACGCCTACGTATACTGTTACACTGACACTGTCTACTGAGCAATGCTGCAACACCAACACCATATAGGCCATGTTCGTAATACTGTTCATCAGTGATGCCACACCAACACCATACAGGCTATGTTCGTAATACTGTTCAACAGTGCTGCCACACCAACACCATACAGGCTATGTTCGTAATACTGTACATCAGTGATGCCACACCAACACCATATAGGCTATGTTCGTAATACTGTTCATCAGTGCTGCCACACCAACACCATATAGGTTATGTTCGTAATACTGTACATCAGTGATGCCACACCAACACCATATAGGCTATGTTCGTAATACTGTTCATCAGTGCAGCCACACCAACACCATATAGGCTATGTTCGTAATACTGTTCATCAGTGCAGCCACACCAACACCATATAGGCTATGTTCGTAATACTGTTCATCAGTGATGCCACACCAACACCATACAGGCTATGTTCGTAATACTGTTCATCAGTGCAGCCACACCAACACCATATAGGCTATGTTCGTAATACTGTTCATCAGTGCAGCCACACCAACACCATATAGGCTATGTTCGTAATACTGTTCATCAGTGCAGCCACATCAATACCATATAGGCTATGTTCGTAATGCTGTTCATCAGTGCTGCAACACCAACACCATATAGGCTATGTTCGTAATACTGTTCATCAGTGCAGCCACATCAATACCATATATGCTATGTTCGTAATGCTGTTCATCAGTGCTGCAACACTAACACCATACAGGTTATGTTCGTAATACTGTTCATCAGTGATGCCACACCAACACCATATAGGTTATGTTCGTAATACTGTTCAACAGTGCTGCCACACCAACACCATACAGGCTATGTTCGTAATACTGTTCATCAGTGATGCCACACCAACACCATATAGGCTATGTTCGTAATACTGTTCAACAGTGCTGCCACACCAACACCATACAGGCTATGTTCGTAATACTGTTCATCAGTGATGCCACACCAACACCATATAGGCTATGTACGTAATACTGTTCATCAGTGCAGCCACACCAACACTATACAGGCTATGTTCGTAATCCTGTTCATCAGTGCAGCCACACCAGCACCATATAGGCTATGTACGTAATACTGTTCATCAGTGCAGCCACACAAACACCATATAGGCTATGTTCGTAATACTGTTCATCAGTGCAGCCACACCAACACCATATAGGCTATGTTCGTAATCCTGTTCATCAGTGCAGCCACACCAACACCATATAGGCTATGTTCGTAATACTGTTCATCAGTGCAGCCACACCAACACCATATAGGCTATGTTCGTAATACTGTTCATCAGTGCAGCCACATCAGTACCATATATGCTATGTTCGTAATGCTGTTCATCAGTGCTGCAACACCAACACCATACAGGTTATGTTCGTAATACTGTTCATCAGTGCAGCCACACCAACACCATATAGGCTATGTTCGTAATACTGTTCATCAGTGCAGCCACACCAACACCATATAGGCTATGTTCGTAATACTGTTCATCAGTGCAGCCACACCAACACCATATATGCTATGTTCGTAATACTGTTCATCAGTGCAGCCACACCAACACCATATAGGCTATGTTCGTAATTCTGTTCATGAGTTCTGCCACACCAACACCATATAGGCTATGTTCGTAATACTGTTCATCCGTGATGCCGCATCAACACCATATAGGGTAAGTTCGTAATTATGTTCATCAGTGTTGCCACACCGTGCCACACCTTCGAGAATGATCTGGCTATGTCATTGCCGGTGTGTTTGTGCAAGTCAGTTGAGAACGTCCGTGTGACGTCGTCCCCGCTATATAAGGAGACGAGGAAATAGCAGAGAGAGAGAGAGTCACTGGTGTGAATCGGTCTGTGTGTCAATGAATGGGAGACATCTATGCGTGTGTCGTCGCGTAGGAAAGACATTTTAACGAGCGTCGAGTGATTGTATCGTGGGCGTTAGAATATGAGAGACAGAGAAAGTGAAGTAAGGCAGTGAAGGACATGGGCGTCGGCAGACATTTTTTCAGATGAGGTCCGTGTTGGATGTTCGCAATCAAGCAATATTAACTTATTATTCTATGTGCAAAAGTTATAGAATTTGTTACGGATAAATGTATTAATTTGCGCAGAATAAAAATTGTTCATTACATTGAAATTAAAATAATAGTTAACAGTCCGTGGCTTACTGAACATTAAATTCATTAATTTGCAAGGTGGGATGGCGACCCCCTTGCACCTCCCAATTCTCGACCCTTATGCTGAAAGGGTGAGTCAAGGCTATGAGAAGAGAACAATTGTGAGTTCTAATATCATGAAAGGTTGTAGACTGTTAAGGCCAGTAGAAGAGAACTGTGTTTTTGTGCAAATATTTGGAGGAAAATTAAAGTGATAGGAAAGTAACTGGACCGGATTTTGTCACTATGGTGTCAGAAGTGGTATTCGTCGAATTGTCGTTTTTGTCACATTTGGTGTCAGGGGGCAGTTTGAAATCAGTCCTGACGTTATGTTATGACTGCTTAGGGCCTTAAGTGCAATCTCGAACCAATCGGCATTATTGAGTAGGAACCATTGGGGTGGTATTAACCACAGAGAACATACCTACACATTGCAAGAGCAGGTTCGAGTTCCAGTTCTCGTGAGTAGAAACACTGGCATTTAAGGCTCACTGTCCTCTAAAGACATATAAACTGAAGTTTTGTTAGCTCATGTCGCCCTGTCGTTCTCTGTGGCCTTGGAGTAACAAGCTAACTTCTAGTTCCTTAGATTACGGATTCAATTCCGACGGAGGGCGATGGACTTTATTTCGGGCGTACAAATGCTTAGCATGGCTTTCTTCGGAAGGTAGGCAATGCCGGTGGTCCCGTGTCGTAAATAAAGCCTGATAAAGAGGCCTCTGAACAAAATTAAGCAGTCTTCCACGTCCAATTTACAATTGGATGCTGAGAACCACAGCAGTTAAATAGTGACCATAGATGCAGAACTCGATTTTTCATGTAACTCATTCCCCTGGTCTTTGCGGACCGAGGCTTAATTGATATCAAATCGCTCGTTATTCAAGCAAGATGTGAGTATCTGCACACATGAATCTCGAAATGCAGTACTGCAGTGTATTTATTTAAACACGCAATCATTTAGCGCAAGAACACAGTTGACGAATACCTTACACCTTTTCAAACTGAACTGTTAATGCACATAGGTTTCTTGAAGTTTAGAGCAAATAAATGGAGCATTTCACTGCCATTTATAGTTATATCCGTGGAAGCGCCGTGCTGTTTCGTGTTCATCATCTGTGCTTCTATTTGGTTGCCTCCCTTGTGTGCTCTAGGAAGAGCCCCTTTTGTGGGTTTTACTTTAGCTACGAATACGACTTCGTGTTTCACTATTCGCACAATGAAGTGCTCGTATTTAATTTTATACAGTTCCCCACTCGCGCAGCGAGGTAGCGCCGCACTAAGCTGTGGTGCAAGCAATACGGAGGTCCCGGGATCAAAATCTGGCCTAAAGTTTTTTTAATTAATTTTTATTGCCGTTTCCCTCGACCGCAAGCGGGTTTCTTGAAGTCGGTCCTAATAACCCCTTTTATAAATTCCAATACATTCCTTATGCACCTACCTGAAGTGGCCCATGGTAATGTACGTACAAACCATGTTCTTTCCATTTTAAGGACACTGGGGAGTCGATCTGGATGAGAAGACCGTATAACCGAGCGGGAGGCACCGAGACGCTGACCACATCCCACCTCCAGTACTGCACCACACTCATGACGACTGTGGTGGTCAGAAGTGGGGGACGCAGTGGTCGGGCGGTAGGCCTTGGCCCGAATGGGCTCTTGTGCCTCGGAGGCTAATTGATTTCCAAAAACACATTTTTCGTTTTTCGTTTTAAAAAATTGTACAGTTCTTCAGCCTAAAAATTATATATACAGAGTATAAATGAATAACGCCGCACGAATTTTACGGGTGATAGGCAATAAATTTTATATAGGAAGCCTATGGTCTAGGATTCCAAATTACAAACCTGTGCCTTAAAGTTGTTTGAGGGTATGCACGGCACTAATCATGTCCACTGCAGCTGTATCGCATGTTGACAGAACAAGTGGGTGAATTCCGTAGCCTGTCTGTTTAGTATAATGGATATGGTGCACCGACGCGAAAGTACGTAAGTGTTAAAAGCGCAGGTTCAAATACCCATAAGCCCATATTTTTATCTTCCTTCTTTCTTCCTTCCTTCCTTTCTTCCTTCCTTCCTATCTTCCTTCCTTCCTTCCTTCCCTCCTTCCTTCCCTAACTCCCTCCTTCCTTCCCTCCCTCCCTCCTTCCCTCCTTCCCTCCCTCCCACCTTCCCTCCTTACTTCCTCCCTCCCTTCCTCCCTCCCTCCCTCCCTCCCTCCCTCCCTTCCTTCCTTCCTTCCTCCCTCCCTTCCTTCCTTTCTTCCTTCCTTCCTTTCTTCCTTCCTTCCCTCCCTCCTTCCTTCCTTCTTTCCTTCCTTGAACTAAGGAAAGAAGAACACAAGATGAGGAAAACCTAAATGATCAACAATATGGAGCAGAGATGCTTTTATAGTATGTGTAATTTGAAAAGAATGGTACTTTCTGATCGCAATTTCCCGAAACATTGAGCTTTCATACTTCAGGTGCACGTTTTTCAGAAACTGTAACAGATATTGATATCAAAGTTTTAGTGCTTATTTATTAATACTTCTTATATCCCGCTAGTTAAATCTTTTACAAGTTTGAGATATAATGTGAAGAAAAAAAATTGTAATGCTTAAAAATGTATCATGTCTTTTTTATATGGAATTAAATAATTTTGTGTGCAAAATACAAACTATTTAGGATTTTTATATAATCGCTCATGTCAACCTAAGCTTTATGTTACTCAGATAAAAATTTGGTGCCTGTAGCTTCAAATAAATACAAGAGGTGTGCACCTGAATTATGAGGTATAACATTTTGTTTCAGGAGACACGGTGTGCTTTATGTCCCTTTTGCATGGAATTCTGTAAACATAAATTTAATTATTATACAGTAGGTAAATGGAAAAATACTTGTACTATAGTCACACCAATTTTAATTTCTCCTAATGATTAGTTGCTGCTAGATTTGAATTTCAAATATTGGTGATAGAAATAATCTCCCAGTGTGATCAAACAGAATTAGGACTGTGAGGGCTATTACTCATGGTATGGTTAAAAATCTTTTGTATCAATGCGTACTCAGTGCGGAGTCCCTTCATTTCGTTCGCCACTACCCGTGAATCTAGTGCAACTCGAGTTTCTTGTAAAGTTTCAGGTGGTTTAGAATATACCTTACCTCTTGCGCGATAAATATTGCTTGTTATCTGAGTCGCATCATGCGATGTAGGTGTAGGTAAGTCTGCTTTAATCAATTCTCGGTGTAACAATTTTATATACCACTCACGTGGATTATCGATGACTTCTTTTCACAGAGTTACTTAACTTCTGTTTGTTGAGTAAACTTTCACAGGTGTTTTCATGTTGTGTAAACTTGTCTACCATTTCCTTTTTTCATTTACTTTTACGAAGCACATTTATCCTTGCAACAAGTCCATCTCTCATTACCATCAGCGAAGCGTTTTTGAAGTCTGAGTTTGTAGCCGGATATCAGCAGCAAAGATCTCCCGCATTAACTGAGCATAACGCTGTCTATCATGATAGGGTTCATTTCCCAATATATGATTATCTCTCATAAGACTGCATTGCACCGGCGCAAGGTTCGACTTGGTTATAGTGAGTTCATACACAGCGTAGCAGGTAAACAACTGCCGCGCGGTTGGCGGTTCAATTGCCGTTCTTTTCTTACCACCCAGAGTCTGGACCGAGTTCGTTAGCAGCCATCACTAGGTGTATGCTGTGTTGTATAATTTGGTTCACGTATTTTACTTTCATCACTTTCATCCCTTCACTTAGTTTCCTTCTTCACCTCCCTGATCATCCATTGATGATAATAATGATGATGATGATGATATACTATGATTCAAAGTTTGCTTCCACCTCGTCAAGCTAGCGACACGAGTCGTTGGGAAACTGAACTGCCTTTTTGTTTGTGGACGCTCTTTAACTTCTATGGTTTCCAGCGTCCCATTCTGTATTGGGAGTGAAAGATTGCATAATATTGCTCAGAGGCCTCTTTATCATGCTTGACCTTCTTTTACGTGCCGTAAATCTTCCACACGTGACCATCGACTTTATTTCCTTTCCAAAGGGAGCTATGTTAAACGTTTTACGCCCGAAAAAGATCTATCACCCTCTGTCGGGGTCGGGTTTTAACCCGCGACCTCGGAATCAGAGTGGCATATTATCCCTAGACCACTGAAGGCAAGTCTTTTGTTTGTAAACGACGTGGCTATTGTCAGGATAATATCAGCACCTCCGTGTGCCGGAATTTCGTCCTGTAGGAGTTCTTTAACATGACAGTAATTCTGCTGACATGGGGCAGTTGCTTTTAAGCACTTAAATACCTCGATCTGGACCGGGTTTGAACCCGCGACCTTGGGATCAGTAGGCCAGAGCTTAATCAACTGAGCCAACCAGACAAGAAGAAGAAGAAGAAGAAGAAGAGGAGAAAGGAGAGGAATGACTTACTATTGAAATTTGGCGTTGTTGTAATGATCATATCTTAACGATAGTAGGTAATTATGGCATACAGGCCTTTGAAAATTTCTAAAATCACATTTAATTTTAAAACAGTTATATATTAAAATCTTATCAGTAAATGTAGGTATAACTTAGCAGGGATGGGACCTCGATACCACCAGTACCTCGATATTCTCGATACTACATGGTATCGAAGTATGCCCAATACTTTGGGAAAAAAAACCTTCGATAGTTTTTCGTTACTTTGAAGTTTTGCATTATTGAAAGATGTTGCATTTAACTCTAAGCTAGATAAGGAATGAAAGGAATCGAGACTTCAAGTTGTTGCCTCGCACGCGCCCCCAAGTTTGCTGGGCTATAGTTCTTGATAGCCCATGACTTTTTCCTGTGAGTGGATGAATGTAATATTCCATAGAGCCTTGTGTATAAATGGAAACATGCAAACAAATGTGGAAGGAGGAGGAGTACTCATGTAATATGTAACGTTAACCAGTTCTGAATGAAGCTGATTTAGTTGACGCACTAAACCACATTTCTGCAATAGCCTGACTTGGTGGTAACTTACCCTCGTTGCATTTATATTTATCTACCCTGGTGACCAAAATCTGTGAATCCAACAGGAACAAGTGAGGACTTAAGAGGTGAGATAGTATAGAGCATGGAAATGTTTGTTCTTTCCTTCTGTTAGTTCGGTTCCTCAGGTTAAATTTGAGTCAGGGCGCTACCTTAAAGGTACACCATACAACTAATTTCCATAAACATTTTGTTTCACCAATGTGCTATAGCGATATTGAATAAAATATGAGTGAAGTGTGGAACTATGAGTATTTTATGGTAGACAGTACTGATAATAACAGAGCATTGTGTGAAATGTGCAGAAAAACATTTTCATGTGGTGGTAAGTCACATAATGTAACTAATTTAAAGAAGCATGTACATCCGTGGACAAAAAAATATGATTCGTGTCTGGTACGCCAAATTCGTCTAAAACATACTCGGCACAGCGCCTTATTTACCCTATCCGCGATACAGTTGTGTAGCAGCAACAAATAGTAACAAGTTCCAAATCTTAATATTACTGGCCCATAAGGTCAAAATCATAGCCAAATACATAGCTTTAGCTTCTTTAACTACAAACTACCAATATTAATTACTAATATTAACGACACAAAACAGGATACAGCTTGAATTGTACGGCATTACTAAACCTGTCAATTTCCACGTGTGTTCACTGTAGCACTGTGGCAAAACATGGACTACTTCTCTGCTGAGAGGAGCAGGTTCGCTTCTCGCATGTAGCAATTTTTTCCTTCTCTTAAGGAAGATGAAACAACGCACAGCGGCTGGTTATTTTGAATATACTTATTTAATAAACGACGTTCGTTGAAGTTAATGAGGTTATAGTTATTATGATGCTTCTTTAACGGTTTGTTCTAAGGAACTACGCTGCACACGAAAGCACGTGGTGCGCCGAATGGTGCGCAAACGCATCAGGCAGGCACAGTTCTCTCTCAATGAATCGTACCACGCTTGACAATAGCAGAACGTGCACACAAAGGCATAGGCAAAGGAAGTCGTTCCTTGCAGTAGTCAAGTAGGAGCTTTGTCTACTCGTGAAGCTGCAGCCCGTAATGGAGTCCCTACATCTACAGGCAGAAGTGGCTGAGATTATCCAGGGAGGGGTTGAACACCGTCGTCCCGGTTCAGGAAGAAGACGCGCGTCAACTTCAGGAACGGGTGCAGCTTTAATTGTAGAAGCAGAGGCTCTATTTCCAAACTACTTCTGAAATGAAGGCAAATTCGAATTTCCCTGGATCAGTTCTAACGGCTCTACGATGTCTAAATGACGCAGGACTTCTTGTGCGAATGGAAGCTAAAAGAACAACATCTGACAGACGGTTACAGATTGTTTCGACTTGCGCTTGCAGAGGCAAATGCCAACCGCAACTGGAATAACATGATATTCTCAGATAGGGTGAGATTTTCTTCCACACGTAAGGGAAAGCTGATTATCTTCCAAAAGGGTCCCGAGACGATACAAAATACGTGGTTTCACAATTTCATCATGGTCACATATCAGTATCGTGTTGGGACTGGATATCATAGGATGGTCAAGGTGTCCTGTGGCAGCTTGACAATACACTGAGCAGTGCGCAGTACGCAGTAATACTTGAGAATATTTTGGTTGCTTCTATGAGGGTGGAATATTCTGATGGAATTATTGAATTCGAACAGGATAATCATCTTGTTCACACAGCTCGAATGGTTTCAAGTTGGTTCTCAGAGAGGCAGGGTATCAGAGTGGTAGACTGGCCTCCCTGTTCACCGGATTTGAGCCCTATTAAGAATGCGTAGACAGAGGTGAAAAGGGAGCTGTGCTCCGATTTCCCTGTAGCTAGGCGGACAACATATAGCCTCTGGGCACAAATTCAAGAAGCCTGGGACTTTGTAGTTTCTCGTCCACATGTTTGTCTATGCTCCGAAGATTGAGGGCAGTTATATGTGCTGAGGTTTCATACACCCGATATTAATTGTGTTTATTTTTTGTGTTTTTGTTTTAGAAGATGATAGTTTATTTACATGTATTTTTATTTAATTAACACGAGCGTTAGTAGAATAATTGTTTTTGTGTGCATAGACAAGCCCATAACTTCAAAGTTATATTTGTGTTACATCGAGTTATATTAATGCAATGTTATGTGCTACTTATCCAGTCATAAAATTAACAAACTTAAAAAATGATAAGTGGAGCGGGATTTGAACCTAGGAACTAATGAATGGATGCAATGCCTTCACAATCTCTCGGCCACCGTAACGCTCTTTTGTGTTTCGCTTTCAGGACTCATAAGTTTACCATTGCGCTATCATTTGCAGACAGTTTTTTCTTGTGCGCTGATACACAGATCACAATTTGTAGTTGTTACAATTTTTCTCAGCACTCTTCTTCCAAAAGTACTCAATAATTTCTCATCTGATTTCAGAAGTGTCCAGGTCTCTGCCGCATAAGTAATTACAGCTCTTATGAGTATATTGTAGACCAGGATTCTGGTCCTTCTTGATAATAACTGTGATCGGAGATGTCTCTTTAGTCCAAAGGAGCACCTATTTGCAGTCGTAATGAGTTTTTGAATTTCTATGTGGTTGCTGTTCTTGCAGACAGCCTCTGAGCCCGGATGTAAAAAGTTGTGTACCGCCTGAAGCTTATAAGAGCCTATTTCAATATATGGAGAATGCTATCTACATCCGTTACTCGAGGATGGCATCTATTTACTTTTATTTTGATTAATTTGAAGATTCATTTTCTTAGCAGCACCTTCAAGTCTGATGAATGCTTCTTTCATCGCAGTCTGGGTTCGTCCAATTATGTCATATCATCTGCAAAGGCTAGAATGTGCACTGATTTATAAAACATGGTTCCCCTCAAATTCAGTCCAGCTTATATATAACTTGGAAATCCTAAATCTCATACGTTTTGATGTAGGAGTTAGTTTCACTGAAAAATAAAGCTCCTTCACTACGAGTAGCAAAACTTAAAATGTGTTCTGATATCCTATTTAAGTTAGGACACTTATTTCTTCGTCGAATGTTGCATATTTTCTTACATTTTACGTATCGCCAACACATTAGAAAAATATCCAACACACATTGTTTTAAGAACTGCATTGCTGTATCTGTTTGAAAGGATACTCAGATACCCATAATTCGTTCTCTGTAAGTGGTAAAGGTATAGTTTTTGTTTCTGAGACTACCTGGCCTTTTAATTCAGCTCACAGATTGCTTTCAAAATTAAATGGAGATAATGGCATGCTAGTACTGTACAACTAAAATAGTTATTTGACGGCACTGTTAATAAAATGAGAAATATAGCTAAAGGAATTTCCAAAAAACGGAGGGAAGAAAGAAACTAGTCATTTCTTGCCATATCTCTTCATTTATATTGGTAATGTGTGGCTTGTCAGTCTTTAACCCTTAACCTAATCTAAAATCGTATATTAGTTACATTGCTAATTATTCTACCTACCGATTTCTACAACTAGTGTCTCTAGTTGAATTCTTTCTACATTATTATTGACGTAATATCAACAGAAATGCCAATGCTATTGGATAGGTAAATCCTGTGTCCTACGATCATATGGCGGCAGCGTGGGTGGCATTCAGAAATTTGCTGCGCATATACCAACGATTCAAGTACAAGCAGGTGCTGTTCAGATTCAGATAGTTGCATAGAACAGCAAATAGAGTTAATTCCAGATATCCCAAGAGTAAGGGAACTTCCCATGGTAACAACAGCGATGGCTCTCTGTCTCCCATTCCATTGGCTGCAGTCCTGTCACATAACCGTGAAAACGTGTCAAATAGTGACACAGTGAATTTAATTTCTAATTGCACTGCAAAGAAAATGGGATGGACATCACGTATTCCATTCGCTGATGGGAGGGGAGGACAAACATGGCTATCGATTGTATTGTTACAAGATATGCAGTTCTATTTTTCTAAATATAAATTAGACGTAAATTATAGTGCAGATGCCACACGTCGCATTAGAAGAAGAAACACTAACAAGTAGCAGTAAATTACATAACAGTAACATGGGGGAAAACTAAATGAAGCATGTTTACAACAGGATTTCGTGTGTTAACTGTGTGTCTCTCATTCTTTAAAGAATAATCCTATAATAAGTACTTAAACACAGCGATCATTTCTTTTCACTATTTAGAAAGGGGTAATTGGTGCGTTTAAGAACATCTTAGACTACGCATCGCATTTTATTCTTCTTACTGCCAGCCATTTACTAGATAATGAAACTGTGAGATGCAGCTATAAATAATTTCATAACAGGATCCTGGCTGCTGCCGATGGAACTGCAAATAAGTATCCTGCCAATGTTCCGGAAGCCCGATAATTGCAAATGTCTTCAGAATATAAGATCTCCCGTAAGGTTACTGTTCGGGACTGTTACTGTGCATATCTACGAAATTACATGCGCTATATAGCTGTTTGAATAGCTTTCTCTTGGAGACCTAAAACTTATAGTAGAATTTTATTCCAGGTATCTATCTTCCGCCGCGCCATATCGGCGGTTTCAGAAGACATGGCTAAATTTGTAACTCTTACTCAATAGTTATTTACTCTATTTCCGATGCACCATATAGTCGGCTCCAGGAGCTCCTTCTTCAAGATTTATAACCCTTACTCTGCAGTTACATATTCTATTTTCCGATGCACAACATAGGAGACTTCAGGAGCTTCTTCTTGAAGGCTTATAACTGTTATTTATTGTACTTTTTGGTGCGTCATATAGATGGTTTCAGAAGCTTCTTCAAGATTTAGAACTCTTACTTGGTAGGTATACCTATATTCGGATTTTTAATCCGCCATACCTGTAGCTGGTTTCAGGAGCTTCTTCTTAGAGATTTATAACTCTTACTCAGTAGGTATTTGTTATATTTTATAATGCACCATAGAGTTGATTTCAGGAGCTCCTTCTCGAAGACATAACTCTTCCTGTGTAGTTATATATTCTATTTTCTAATGCGCCATACATCTGCTGTCAGAAGCTTCTTCTTGATTGTTTACAACCATTGCTCAGCTGCTATTTATTCTATTTTCCAGTGCACCCTAGAGCTAGCTTCAAAAGCTTCTTCTTCAAGATTTATAACCATTACTCAGCTGGTATTTATTCTACTTCCTAATGCGCCCTACACCTAGTTTCAAAAGCTTCTTCTTCAAGATTTATAACCATTACTCAGTTGATATTTATTGTACTTTCCAATGCACCCTACACCTAGTTTCAAAAGTATCTTCTTGAAGATTTGTAACCTTTACTCAGTAGATATTTATTCTATTTTCCAATACACCGTAGAGCTTGTTTCAAAAGCTTCTTCTTATTGAAGATTTGTAACCTTTACTCAGTAGATATTTATTCTATTTTCCAATACACCGTAGAGCTTGTTTCAAAAGCTTCTTCTTATTGAAGATTTGTAACCTTTACTCAGTAGGTATTTATTCTATTTTCCAATACACCGTAGAGCTTGTTTCAAAAGCTTCTTCTTATTGAAGATTTGTAACCTTTACTCAGTAGATATTTATTCTATTTTCCAATACACCGTAGAGCTTGTTTCAAAAGCTTCTTCTTATTGAAGATTTGTAGCCTTTACGCAGTTAGTATTTATTCTATTTTGTAATGCACCATACAGCTGCTTTCAGAGGTGCCTTCATGGACGTATTTTTTCCATTTTCCAGTGCAGCATAGAGCCGGTTTGAGAAGCTTCTTTTTGGAGATTTATGACTCTTACTGGGTTGGTATTCTATTTCCCAATGCACCATTGAGCTGGTTGCAGAAGCTTCTTCTTGGTGAATTATAACTCCTACTCATTTGGTATTTATCCCATTTTCCAATGCACCATTGAGCTGATTGCAGAAGCTTCTTCTTGGTGAATTATAACTCCTATTCATTTGGTATGTATCCTATTTTCCAATGCACCATTGAGCTGGTTGCAGAAGCTTCTTCTTGGTGAATTATAACTCCTACTCATTTGGTATTTATCCTATTTTCCAATGCACCATTGAGCTGGTTGCAGAAGCTTCTTCTTGGTGAATTATAACTCCTACTCATTTGGTATTTATCCTATTTTCCAATGCACCATTGAGCTGGTTGCAGAAGCTTCTTCTTGGTGAATTATAACTCCTATTCATTTGGTATGTATCCTATTTTCCAATGCACCATTGAGCTGGTTGCAGAAGCTTCTTCTTGGTGAATTATAACTCCTACTCATTTGGTATTTATCCTATTTTCCAACGCACCATAAAGCTGCTTTCAGAAGCTTCTTCTTGGAGATTTTTGCATGATTTATGAATGCATTCTTACGCACTATACATCCACCCCCCCCTGGTCATCCTGTGTTATGTCTGTCCCAAAAATGTGCCTACCATACCTTACTGGGAAATCAATGCTCGTCAATCCGAAGCACATGACCCTCCCATTCTCATCTTTTCAACCTAACTAATTCTGATGTATCTAACTCTGAATATAACTAGCAATCAATTGTTCTTTCACAGCAGTCGTGTGTAGGACAAAATCACATTACAAAACGCAATGTCATATCCTGGCTATGAAGGCATCACTGCCCGGCCGAGATGGCTAATTTACAGTTAGATATTTCTACCGAGATTTAGTGTATCCTAGAAATAGCTGTCTGAGGCTGGTCTATAAACCTTACATATTTGGTGAAGCACAGTCAGAGCCAGTCCTTAAAATGAAGCACCAGAAGGTTTAAAAAAGAGACACTTGTTATTCTTTTCAGCATCACTCACAATAATAACTATATGCTGCAATGCATGTAACGATGTTGCTCAAGGTAAGCACTGATATTCAGTACAACTAAAATAACAAGAAGTTAAAGGAGGGCCTTTCAGAGCTTAAAATCACACCGGGTGCAATCCAAAGTGCAGAGATTCCTTGCGTCATGCATCGTGGTGACTCGGTTAAGTTTGGCTCAACTCGCACGCTACAGAGCGAAGAAGCAAAAGAGCAAGGATCCGTGCCGATAGACGGTTTGCTAGAGAGATGCGTATGTACAATACAGCTACCTAATAATAGAGCAACCTGCTCCAAAGTAAGCCAAAAATCCGAAGGTTCATTTAAATTATAACCAAAGTCGTGCCATAGTACATAGTGACGTTTGTGAGAAAATCATCACTTGGAAGACATTGTAATGGTGTACACGGAGAAACATATGGTGAAATCGTAGGTGACGCTAGAGAGCAATAATTAAAGAGGTTGCTACATCTTGTAGAAGAGCATTCTTATCAAAAATTGAGATTTGTACCAGTGCTTTCTAGATCATTAAAACAGAAGACCCTGTTAGGTCATATAGAACCAAATAAACCAGTTTAATAGTGCGCTTCATACGTTAACATTACACAGTGAGAAAGAAAGAGTGTTGAAATTGGAGAAGGGGGAGATTGCAAAGCGAGCGCCTGGTTTGCGCCGAGATCAAGTTTTCGTAGTCGCATTTTGCACCTTGCATCGTGCGATGCACTCCGAGAGGCCCTGAGTTGAAGTATTGAAATGTTCTCTCAAAGGAGGCAATTCAAGTTTCTTCTTCTCTGGTTCTATAGTTCTTGATGGACTTTGGCCTTCTGCACTGTTTTCCTCCATTTCCGTCTGTCTTCTGCTTTACTTTCCAACATCTAACTCCGATTTTCCATAAATCTGACAATACACTGTGGTGTGGTCTTACCCGCTCCTCCGTTCCACTATCCTACGCGGAATGCTGCTTTCAGGTGATTTCTGCTCCGGCTGCTCTGGCATGTGATCTTAATTTCTGGGTATGCGTGAGTGTTTGCGAATAAAACCAGAACTCTCGTTGACACACTTTTATTCTCACCAAAATATGAATGCGTGAGTTTTGCCGATCGCTATTAGCAACGTTAAGTCGTTACTGTGTCTTTACTAAGACCGAAGATTGTTACTGTTAAATATAATGTGTCCTTACACTCGAGGATCCGGAATTCAAGTCCCGTGACTGAAGTGCTCGCTCGGAGATCTGGGCGACAAGAGTAGTGACCCGTTCCGTCCAGGTTCTGGAGGGCAAGTCTCACCGAACCGCTCTCTCCGGGTTCTGGCAGGCAAGTGTCTGTGCGTCATGGCGCTATGTCTATCATCCCCTTAAATTCCCCTAAGACGGGTTTCGAAGAAACGACCATCCCTTGTTTTCCTGCTCAACACAGGCACTGAGCGATTTCCAAGAAAGCTGGTCTTACCAGGCCTCGCTTGACTACCTGAAGCTCGCCCCTAATGACTTGTCTGTAACATTTCGTGCCTTTTGACAATTTTAACCACAACTAATCTCCCAGATTCTGTAGCTTTATATATGTAACGACTTTAACATTTCCTGATTATTTAATTCTACCATGTGACTCAGTATTATGTGCATAATTATGGCATTCACAATTCCGGTTTCAACTGTCTAACCATCTCATCTTCGGCCTTCCTTTCTTTCCCTCTGGACTACAACCTCCCTTTTAATATTCTATAGGCTGTCTCACCCTTAGATGATAGTATAGAGATAAATGGGGTATATCTGTCTCTATCTAGCGTCGTTAGCTTCGTCCTTTTCTACTCTTGCGCTGTTGCCAGGTTTCTAATAGCATGGTGTAAGTATTCAGTTATAAATTTCAAGCTTGAACACATTATTCTGTGCAGAATTTTTTTCTCTAATAGGGTACATCCTTTTTAGGGCCATTATACACTTCTATAGGCCCAAATTTCTACAGAAAACTTTTTTTTTTCAGTAAAACTCCGATATTTGCTGCTTCTATACTCATCACGCACTAACTAATAAACTAACTGCTAGACTACGTTTATATTTTTTCTTTAGCTAGAGTAAACTATTGTGCTGCTACCTGCCTACTTTGAATGCTCTATGTTTTCTCTGTTAAGTGTTACAATTTTATAAATTAAATGTTTTCGGAAATTTTTATATCAGTGCACTGCAGAAGTTACGCAGTGGGAAACTTTTTTTTATTATTAAGTTTACATCGGGGACCAAGCGAGAGCAAATGTTGAGAAGGGTTAGAGACAGTTTTCAAAATAAACCAGAAGCTTGTAACCTCTTTCTTTTATCGTGTAAAGGCAAACAAAGGTATCCACCAGTTCAGATAAAAGACGTCAAGCGTTAGATACAAGGCAGCAGCAAAAGTTGACATCAGTTAGAAAAGTGTGTGTGTTTAAACTGTATGGAACCTGTGATGTGCTATTATGTTATTTATTTAACATTTTTCGTAAATATTTGTAGTTGTGGAGGGGAAGCTAGGAAGAGAAGATATATTAGTAAATTAAGAAGTAAGGAAGGAACGCCAAATAATTATGAATCTGTTAGATTATTTTTTCAAATCAAATGAGTACTAATGTGGCAGTAAAGGATACAGCAAAGGCTATCGGATGTTCAGAAGCAGTAGTGTATAGGATTAAAAACGAACTATGAAAGGGCCTCTAAGAACGCCACGAAAAAGAAAGCAAAATGGCAGGACAACACAAAACGCTAGGTTAACGCAATATGATGGAATAGTGCAAAGCGGAGTCCGGCGAATTGTTCATTCTTTAGTGTTTGAAAATATACCACCCACGTTGAATATAATTTTTTCACGGTATCATCAATGTGATGATACCCTACCAACTCAAAGGTCACTCTGAGTCGGTTCTTACATGATTTGCGGTTCGAGGATGAAAGAAGGCACACATATACTACATGTTGCAAAGTTGCGCCCCATTTTACGTGTACTGTGTTCTAAGGGTGAGACGCGCTTTAGTTATGTAGAAATGCCATTATGCAGGCAAGTTGCTAATATTTAATGTAATTGTGCCTTTAATTTGTACCAGTCCAATGGCTGTAAAGACCAAAAGAAATGTGATTTAACGTTATTGAGAATTATGTTAAATTTTGATAAGTTGACTACTACATTTAGTTTGTCTACCACAAAGTCAAAGTACAGAGGCAATGTTGGGTTAAAATATTAAGTATTGTATAGAAATGCCATTGGTGTGTTTTTGTGAAAGTATATGATACGCTTTCCATGTGAGTATTCAAGAATTGTGCAATGACAGAGATTTTAATAGGCAAGTATAGTGATTACGTGATGTAAATACGTACCATTAATTTGCTTATTGCGAATATTTTTATTTTGTATGTGTATATTATAAGTACAACTTTTGACACTCAGCTTATTAGTAAGTATTAGCACACAACAAAGGCTAAATGCAGTTATTTGGTGCCCGTTGACAGTGACATTTCTTGCGTAACAGAATTGATATGATATTTTATGTAGTTATGTATTTTATAACCATAATCTACATTTCTGTACCTTTTGAGCATGTTTGTAATTGTGTATGGTTTTTACTTGTTCTGTGTTCTAAACCTTTTTGGCCATTACAAATCTACATTACGAATGCAATCCTATCCTTATGCTTATCCTTTTAGTGTCCTGTTTTCCTCCATTCTCTACTGTCCACCAGCCATCTTATTCTTTGTGCCTTTATAAATCTTACACCATCCTGTTTCTCTATTAGTTTGTTTCTAATTACTAATTGTATACTACTCTCCACACTTCCCTGTCTCTAACTAGACCATAAATTCTTCTAAAACATTTTCTTTCGAACTGCCACTGTCCACATTTCTGCAGCATAGGTTAATATAGGCCTTATGAGTGTCTTATATTTCATTATATCTTTTATATCTCATAAATATTAAATTTTGTACTTCTGTTAATAAGCCTGTTCTTATTCAGTTTTAAATTAGCATTCTGCAATTCCACTTTGAGTTATTTTCTTCACACGTTCATTTAAGTTAGTATTGTTTACAGAAGCTCCTTAACATTTAAATCGTGATGAACGTATGACTGAATGAAGCCTGTTGGGTCCCTTTAAGGGCAAATGCCTCCCTACAGAGGGACAAAGCTCTTCTCATATCTCTCACAGTGAGCCACTCAGTGAGAAGTAATTCTTGGAACACTGTACACTTGATTTTGTGTGTTACACTGTCGTATACTGTGTGTCTCACGGTCCAAAATTAAATATTGATACACCTTCTAAATGTTTCCTCTCCAGTTATTAAATCTTGACTCTTCCTTTTTTATTTATCTGCCGTCATTTACACATATTTGGTGTTGTGCTCATTCACCCTCAGTTCCATTTCTTTACTCTTTTTAACTAAGTTTATTTATTTTCTCTTGCAACAATAACTACGTCATCTGCATACACATATATTTGACTGGACTTAAAGAATATTGTTCCTTTAGAGTCTAAAATTTTTAATTTAGTACCTTTCAATTGTAAATTGACAAATTCCCTTCTCAAATTCATGTTTCTCTAGAAATGTACTTAAAAACATTCCTGAAACGAATCTTTTTTTCGGAAATTAGAGTTGTGGCACGTTTTACATCCCCGGATGAAAGGGTCTCGAACTCTTGGCTCCATAGAGGAGTATCAGACAAGTTTGTCCATAGCACTGTTTTTATGAATAGTTCATTCTTCTGAGAATCCAGAACTGTACATAGGTACTGGGTTGAGAAAGTTGATGATTAAAAATAATTCGGTTGCTGAGCTTGTGTGAGTGTATGGTTTTATCGATGTTCGTGGAAAGGTAAAAGAAGAGTTAATTAGTGGTAAAACAAAGACGATCTTATATTGTGATGCTGAGGCATACTCTCGGGCATTAGGGAATTGGGAGCGATATGGCACGCTAAGCACTGCTCTTTCTTGTCGTTTAATGAGGAAATTCCCAAGCACGAGTACGTGTCTCATCATGCTGGGTTTCTCCTTCATCTCTGCCTGACAAGCAACTGTTGCTAAGGGAAACCAGAGTGTGTTCGATCTATTATCTGCATGCAATTACAACATCCATGCCTGCACCTTAATTATGCTTCGCGTGGCAAGAGACAAACCGAATAACAACCTTAACGTTTAGAAGTAGATACAGGGCACACATGCTTTCAGTTATGTTACCTCACACAATGTCACTGCATGTTTTTTCCGTTATTGAGTCCACATACCAACATTACCAAACGAGCACCAACTTACCGACTTACGTTTACCACAAGGGTTAAACATCAGCTGTTAAGAAAAAATCTAACACATTTATACATTTTGTACGTGACTTGTGAAATTTTGGTAAGATCTAGATATTGCTCTGAACGTTATCATTCCTAAAACATTAAGGTTTAGAAGTAGGTATTTGTCAACACCATGTACAGTAGAATCCCGATAACTCGACATTCCGTGTATCTCGACAACTTTTTCATTTTAATTTATCAATTTTTATCGTTAAACTTGACTGTAATAACTTCTTTTGTGCACTATATGTAAATTTTAATTAGTGCACGTATACAACCTACCACAATCTCCCTCACAATAACGAAAGGGCTGACCACATATTGACCTTTGATATCTAGTTGGAACATAAGCAGCAGGCAAAACAGCCGCTGACAGAGGTATTTCTTAGATGTGACGAATAGCGCAGTGGTTTATGATCGAGTTAATTTTTGTCAGGTCATCTTTCCGACTTCCGCGGACCACGCGTGATTAAGTACAGTGCGCGCTCGCATTATCAGCAGTGTCGTGTTTATTTCAAGGAAGTAAACAGAGACATTACCCACATTACCAATTTACATGGTGTAACTTGCACACATTCAAACAAGACATATGCCACGTGTAAAAGGTATCCCTGTACTCGCTAAGCTAAAATTTCAGTTACGTGTTTCTGGTTACAGTGCAGCTTTCAAGATTTCAGGCTTATTGTTAGTGTTGTGTTGAGTTGTTTGTGGCAGTGAAAATGTCGATCGAGAAGGAAGGATATGTTAACATGAAAACGAAAAATAAATTGGATGTGTGAAAGAGACCGGGCAATACGTAATTAATTTTAGAATATGTTATACCTTTGTTTCCTCTATGGTGCCAGAGTACGTATTTTTGGAATTTGCAGTATTATGTAATGGGTTGTGAATAACAGAGCCCTGATTCCATAAAACTCGACATTTCGGTAACTCGACATCCTCTCAGTCCACACTAGGTCGAGTTATGAGGATTCTACTTCACTACAAATATGCCTTGTGTTTTCGAAAGTGATTTATGAACATCAAAGCTCGTCGAAAATGCAGAATAATATATTTACGGGTTAAACATAAAAATGGTATGCACTTTAAATACTTTTTAGTCAAATGTATTGATTCGTTATATTTGACTTGTGAACATATGCTTAATATTTTTTTAAGTAACACATAAAATATATGCACATTCAATTTGCTCTACAAGGTTCAAAGTAATTACTTTCACGGAAAATATATATTAAATCAAAAAGACAATGCAGTCTAAAGATTCATGATGCTTAATTACTATTATTTTGCCAACCTGATCCCTGCGACACACAAATATTGCAATCACAGGTCGATACGGGTTCTGGGATTTGCAATGTGAGTGGTGTCCTTTGCTAGTTTGGTATCTCTAAACAGGAAAATGCAATCGGCCTTCTTTCCCATCATCCTCAGTTTTTGCTCCATCCAAGCTACTGCGGGCTATTTACCATAAGCAACTGGCGGCGAAATTGACGATACGGCGCATGTTTTCTAGATGAGGCAAAATCGCTTGTGTATAGGATGGGGAAGGAGAGAGGAAGAATGCCCTTGAAGACTAACATTGTTCCGTTATCGCACCAGAAATCAGCAGCTTAGCAAGTACGAGGGCTGGAAGAAGATCCTGGCTGTTGCCAATAGAGGTGTACATGGGCCGACATTCTTAGGCTCGGCCCAGCTCGACCCGAACTCACCCGAGCATCGTCCGAACCCGAGAAGGGGTTATAGCAGGCTTCGGCAAACATGTACTCAATGATGCCTCGCAACTATGACGTGTCAGGGGCAGCGCTTACTCTCTCTCCCCCTCCCTCGCAGCCTTAACTGGCACTGCATACACACCAATCACGGGCGGACTGTGCTGTCGTATTTGCCTGTACTTCTAAACATGTCTATCAAGTATAATTTAATACTAAGACGTAAAGATAAATTTCTTTATTTATAACTTTGAAGGATATTAGTTTACTTAACTTCAAGTCTTAGTATATTCATAGAATTAGAGTGCTTCTAATTATTCCTGGTCTATTAAATTTGATATCTGGAATAGCACTTTGATGATTTCTTCTCTCATCATGTAAGGAACGTAAGGTGTTTGTTGTGCTCTAAAGTTCAAAAAGGCACTCATCAATGGAACATCAAGTGGCATTATGATACATGTCATAAGATCACCATACAATTATAGACAAGCATGTATTCATAAA